>QKQZ01000678.1:0-36860 GCA_003595255.1 Solenopsis fugax | reverse complement strand
GCCGAAGCCGACGCAGAGGAGGCCGTCGAAGGCCCAGCGACGGTCGAAGAGATCGGGGGCGGAGGGCCAGCAGTGAGGCTGACGAGATTCTCTCGATGGCGAACTCTAATTAGCGAGTTATCCGTATGGCGCCTGACGAAGATAAGGCCGTTGCGGACCCAGACGCGATGTAGTTTGCATCCGTAAACCGCCCGCCTCGCCTCACCGAAGATAGTCCTCGCGGATGACGTCAGCCTCTCATTAAGGTCGATCCTTGAACCAGACAGTACCTCCGACATCTCCGCACCCTCAAGGACGCCCTTAACTCTCTTCCCGTCAATCCACCGATTGTGGGCCCCACTCGAAGACAGCTTAACGATGATCGGGCGTGGACGATCCCCCCCTGAATGGAATTCGTTCGCAACTGATAATCTCGCCGGGGGAGACGGTGATTCCCAACGCAGAAGCGATGCTGGTAGCGACAGCGCAAGTGTCCTCAGAGGGGAGCTCCTTTACGCCAAAGATGATGACTGATCATTACTGAGCTTAGCGCGCTCGAGCGCCTCAAGACGCCTCTCAAGATCGCACGTGGACACAGGGCCGCTGGAAGGTCGTGCCTCCAGGACGCAGACACGGGCATCCAAACTGGTCTGTCTCTCGTCAACCAGACGCACGAACGTCGCCAACTTCTCCGTCCTGGCCTTTTTTTTTGTTTACGGAAAGGAAATGCGTTACGCATTCCCCGGGCCTCGGGGGAGAACCCGGGGTTATGTGGGACTCACCTCGGCCAACGGCTTGTCGGCCAGGGCATACCCACTAAAACCCCTCCGGGTGTCCTGCCTAGGTCCTTATTGTGGGGGACTTCGGGAACGCGTGCAGCATGCTTCCAGAGCCCCCCAAATCCGCCCTTGGCCTCCTCCCCCGTCACCTCTCTTTCCATCGTCGTCGCCTGGGGGGCCCCCTTCCCTGGCGCTCCCTCTCTCTTTCGGCCCCCTCCTACCGCGACATTACCTGTTTGCAGAAAGAGGAGACCGCTCTCCCTACTGACCATCTTCCGAACGATGGCCGGCAGGGAGAGGTCGTCCCCTATTTCCTGCTTCATGACTCCGCGCAGCTCCTCCCACGCCGGGCAGTGTTCCAGCGTGTGCTGCGCGGAGTCCAGGATATCCTCGCAATGGTGGCATTGCGTTGTCGGCTCCTTACCAATCCGACACAGGTACTCCCCGAAACAGCCATGTCCGGTGAGCACCTGTGTCAGCCTGTACGAAAGGCCAGGCACGACCCAGGGGCGGCCCAGCCACTCCTCCAGGCAGGGGAGGACGGCCTCCAGAACCCGGGCTCCAGCCGCCGGCGGGCTATTGGTGAGATTGTCTCGCCAATTCTCTATTGCCCGCCGGCGTTCCCCCTCTCTCAGCAATGGCATGGTCCCGCGATAGACCGTGCCCCCCCGCAGGCGGATGGCCTTCACCATGGCATACACCCTTGCCTGGGCGTCGGCCGTGTATTCCGCCGGGGGGACACCCGCTAGGACCGAGACCGCCACGCTGGAGACGGTGCGATACGCGCGCGCAATCCTCAGGGCCAGCCGCCTCTGCACAGTGTGCAGATTCTTCTTGATGCGGCGGCTAGCCAGCGCCTCCCCACACCAGACCGGGGCACTGTACAGTGCCCCAGCCATTACGGCGTCCATGTACGCGCGCTTCGCACCGATACCCGAGCCCCGAAGGTTGGGCATCAGACCCATAAGCGCATCAGTCCTTTTGCCCAATCGTGGGGCTATACTGTCGAAATGCTCGACGAAGCCCCAACGACCGTCCAACAGCAACCCCAGGTATTTCAGGGTTGCCCCTACCTGGATTCGGGTACCATCCACAGTGATGGTCGCCCGAGGGGGAGGCCCGGCGGAGCCGTCGTGGAAAAAGACGGCCTCCGACTTCTCCGGGGCCACCTTCAGGCCCAATCTCTTGATGTATCCGACGACGCATGCCACCGCCCAATCAACATTTGTAATGGCCCTTTCCTAAGAGGATCCCCTAGCCACCACCAATGTGTCGTCTGCATAGCACACCACGTGGCAGCCAGGGGATAAGGCCTCGCGAAGAACGACATCGTACGCGACGTTCCACAACACTGACCCCTGCGGAACGCCGCACGTCATATCCCTCCGCATCTGGAGTCCCTCCTTATTATGGAACTCCAGTTGCCTGTCCCGGAAGTAGTCCCGTACAATATCGACAAGATAGGGCGGCAGGAGATGATACTCGCTCATCGTCACCACTACCCTGCCCCACGGGATACTGTTGAAGGCGTTGGCGATATCTAGGGATATCGCCAACGCCACCTCCCCGTCCCCCGTGATGGACTCCGTGAGGGACCGTACGTGCTTGATAGCATCAATCGTCGATCTCGCCTCACGGAATCCAAACTGGTTGGGGGACAGATCGGAACCGTCTCGGGACAGGTGCCGGACGATGAGGTTGGCGATAACTCGCTCGAAAATTTTTCCCGCATCGTCCAGCAGGAATATGGGCCTATATACGGAGGGATTCTCCGCGGGCTTGCCCGCCTTTCTCAGGAGGACAAGCCTAGCCCTTTTCCATCTCTTGGGAAAGGTTCCTTCTCTCAGACAGTCGGTGAGGATATCTCTCAAATCCCCACCAACTGTCGGGGCCGCCCGAACCCAGACCTTGCCAAAGATGCCGTCCGGGCCGGGCGCCTTCGCTTTGCCCTTAATACGTTCAAAGGCCGCAGCCAACTCCTCGTCTTTGACTCCCAGCTCCTCGGACCAGCCCGGGGGAGGGCCGGTCTTGGCCAGAATATCCCTCCCCCCTGGTGGGAAACAGTTTGTCCACCACCTCGTCGAGGAACTGGGAGTCCAATGTCTCCGCCACTGGAGGAGCCCACGGGCGGAGTTTTTTCGTAACGATCTTGTACGATCTCCCCCATGGGTCTCCGTCCAGGACGGAGACCAGCTCTTCCCATGCTGCGGTCTTTGCCCGTCTTATGGTAACCCTCAGGGTCTTTCTGGCCTCCCTGAGGGTCGCCCTGTGGTAGCAACTACCTGTGACATGGGGAATAGAGGAGTGTGGGCAGAGTTATTACAAATTACTCCGGACAATCATTTTTTCGAACATCCTGTAATGAAAAATGGAAAAATATTTGTTTTTGCTGATATTCCACATCTTCTGAAACTAATGCGAAATTGGTATATCGACGAAGGTTTTTTACTGGAACATGGCAGTAAACCATTTAAAGCTGAAGTCATGCAAGCTATTATCGACATCGGCAATTCAGGCGATCTTCGTGTTGCATACCGCTTAACACAGCGGATATTGAATGCTCGCCATTCATTGAGACAGGCTGTTAAGCCAGCGGCGCAAATTTGGTCTCACACGGTAGCAAAGGCGATTAAATGGGCTGGTGATAATGGACTTATAAATGTACCTGATTATGATAAATTTTCCGATTTTGTCTCTACTATTAATAAATGGTTTGATGTGCATAATTCGCACCAGAAATATAGTGCACATCCAGGAGTGAACGGCTATGGAGTGAACCTGGATAATCAAGAAATGGTTGTGATATTAATGAATTTATATATTGAAAAACTGAGAGTGGGTTCCAGAAAATCGTTGATGCCTTTCCAAAAAGGCATTCTAATTAGTAATTCTTCGCTTCGACGATTGTACGATTATCTAAAAAATAAATTTCAACAGGAGTTCCAATACATTCTAACAAGACGTCTTCAGCAAGATGTACTAGAAAACTTTTTTGCCTACATAAGAGCTATAGGCTCTTGCAAAGATCATCCGTCAGAATACGAATTTAGATATCGCCTATNTTTAGATATCGCCTAAGATGGTATATTCTAGGTAAACACAGTCATGCAGTGTTTTCGGTAAATCGCAATGCTGAGGAAGATGTTGATACAAGCTGTATATCTTCATCCACTTGCGAAACACCTTCAACTTCAAAAATTCCATCAACAGCAGTGACCTCGACCCCATTTGCATCTCCAGTTGCATCAACATCGAAATCATCATCACAAAACGTTCGTGAACCCGATATTAATACATATAATAAACATAGTTATTCGGAAATTGATAATTCACAGGACGGAATAATTCTAACAAAAGAATTATTTTCAAATGTTATAAATATTTCACCGGAACAATTAGAAGAAGATTCTGCACGTAACGATTTGAAAGAAAACATGAATGACGATGATTATAACGATGATGATCTGTTTATATTCAATGAATCAGATGGTACAGATATATGTACATTATACTCTGAAAGAACGTCGAGTGACATTGTACAGGAAGCGGGATTGATATATGTCGCAGGATACGTAGCACATCGTTTCAAAGGAAAATATCCCCATTTAGGAAAATCGACCATGACTCTTGATGACAGCGGACATGATGTAAATAATTGGATTCAATATGTATCTAAAGGTTACCTAATTTATCCGTCGGATCAACTAATTCATATAACTAAAATTGCTGAAAAGTGTTTCAAAAATTTTCATGGGGATTATTTTTCTAAAGAAGACTGTTATTCAAAAAGTAATTACTCTTATTAAAAAAGATACTGAATATTACGATTGCATTCCTGAAGAAGTATTGCAGTGTTTACATACGCACTTACATACGAGTTCGGGAAATAAACAAAAAGCAATACGTACCAAATGATGAAAGGAAAAAAAAGAAAAAGATGAAAAAAATTATTTCCAGCTCTGCCAAAAAAAAATTAATTTATTCGTCGTTTAGAAATGTAGAGGAATGCCACGAAAAATTACTGATACAAGTAAGTGTAAATTTATAAATGCATATGATTCTTCTTTATTATTTTTATTATATTCGTTATTCTTGTAATATACTGCATGGCATTTACTTGGATTTTTCAGCACCTTCGAAGGGAATTCCAAAGTTCCAGAGTTCCAACGAGTGGTTGTTGATCTCCATCGCTTACAAACACATCTATGTCTAACAGAACATCAATCAGCAATACAATTCAAAAAGATGGCGGTATTTAATTACTGGACATTAATGAGCAGCCTCTCGGATACGCACAAGCAAAGAAGAGGAAAAAGATGCTGGAGATGGAGGAGCAGCAGCAGAAATGGGATCGAGGTCCCATGTCTATGAACCACCACTGATTCATTGAATATAAACAGATCATCATCGTTATAATCATCGTCATTCATGTTTTCTTCCAAATCATTACGTACAGAATCTTCTTCTAATTGTTCCGGTGAAATATTTATAACATTTGAAAATAATTCTTTTGTTAGAATTATTCCGTCTTGTGAATTATCAATTTCCGAATAACTATGTTTATTATATGTATTAATATCGGTGGGTTCACGAACGTTTTGTGATGATGATTCGTTGATGTGATTTCGACGTTGATGTAACTGGAGATGCAAATGCGGTCGATATCACTGCTGTTGATGAAATTTTTTAAGTTGAAGGTGTTTCGCAAGTGGATGAAGATATACAGCTTGTATCAACATCTTCCTCAGCATTGCGATTTACCGAAAACACTGCATGACTGTGTTTACCTAGAATATACCATCTATCTAGGCGATATCTAAATTCGTATCCTGACGGATGATCTTTGCAAGAGCTCTTATGTAGGCAAAAAAGTTTTCTAGTACATCCTGCTGAAGACGTCTTGTTAGAATATATTGGAACTCATGTTGAAATTTATTTTTTAGGTAATCGTACAATCGTCAAAGCGAAGCATTACTAATTAGAATGCCTTTTTGGAAAGGCATCAACGATTTTCTGGAATCCACTCTCAGTTTTTCAATATATATTGATTATCCAGGTTCACTCCATAGCCGTTCAATAATATTTCACTTGCAGATAAAACTTGCCCAAAATTGGTCACAGTGATGCTTTCAGAAAATATAGAAGAAGTAATACAATCGGATAAAACAAATGTTCCGATGTTGGTCGAAACTCATTTCCAAATGAATTACACGAACGGCGAATGGAAGAGGATAAAGAAAAATCGATGTATCGGCGAATGGTAGAATGTACATCAACGTCCACTCCTGCGCCGAGTGCGACCGCCACAGTTTCCAATTGAAAGGACTTGTTCAAATGGCGATATCATAGGATCTATATTTATGTAAAGTATTGCTTTGTGGTTTTTAGATGATAACGATTGTGATCGTACGTCTTCTTAGTGAATTGATAAAAACTTTACCAAATTAACAATAATTTGATTCACGTTTTTATAAAATTTAACAAGAATCGTTAAATAATGATTTTCAGTTGTAATTTTTCATTCCTATAAAATTGATTTCTTCATTTTCTAACATCAATTATTAAGTCTTGATAATATAATTTTCATATATTGAAATTCACTTTACATAAGAAAAAAATTCTCCAAATTTGCTCTCAGTGTTTGTAATACTTTCTCTTTAACACGTTTATATAAGTATGATTTATAGTTCATTATTTGAAATTAACATAATTTGATAGAAATAATATGCAATGTGAATAGGTAAATGTTTGTTTAATAGTACTGTTATATTAAAATCTATATATCATATACAGATTTTGACATTTTCACGAGTCTCTATTCTTGTATTGTATATTAAAGAGTTTCTTTCATATAAATAAAAGTCGTTTATTATTATCTTTTATTATATTATTGTTTTCTTCTTTATTATTATTCTTCCTTTATATATTTTATTATTATCTACATATCGCATTTATTGTTAAGTAAAATTGACCAGAAACAATCAACATAGGTCTTAACATTTTCTTTTCAAAATTATTGACATCTTTCCTACGCTTTTTATGTCGAATCTAATATACATTTTGTTATGATTATACGATAAATGCAACCGTACGAACATTCACGTATACAATAAAAAGATACCGCGATAGAATACAAAATTACGTGCGTGCAACAAAGAGACAATCACTTCAGTTGTAACAACTTTACGGAGTTAAACAAGGTTGGTACCATTAGATTTTCTCGACCAGAAAATAAGCGAGAGGGGAGAAATAGAGAGAGACGCTCGAAATCGGCGCACACCATGTCTACTCCCACCACGGTCAGTCTCTTCCTAACTGTCTAGTGGAGAAGCAGTTGTTCCAAGTTGTTTAAAATAAAGCAGTTCTCATTTATCTCTACACAAGTTCTATTCACTCAATCCATCATCATCCTCTCTTCTAGGCTAACTAAAAAGAAAACCGAATAAGCAAATCCACTGATTCGNTATCGTTGATAAAAAAGTTTTATTTGAAGTAAAGTTAATTTGAACAGGAAGAAACTTGTGTGTTGAGTACCGCGCGAACACTCTCACTAGCCCTTTGATCATTTAGCCTTAGATATTTTTAAAATAAACTATATAAATAATTAAAATCTGTTCCTGCCCATAGCCAGACCAATAAAGATAAAAGTAAAAAAATAACAATTGGAAATAGTACCGGTGCATGAAAAAACACATTATTGATGTGAAAAGCACATTGCAAAAATCAATTTTGCAACCAATTGTTATAAATTATTAAAAATTGACTGTAGAGGAAAATTGATTGTACCAATCGATTTTATGGGAAAAATGACTAACGAAACGGATATGACGCTTTCTTAACTGTTATAGTTGTTATAAACAAATTAGTTGCAAAATTGATTTTTGCAACGTGCTTTTTATGTCAATGTTTTTTTACGTTCTGGTCCTATTTTCAATTGTTATTTTTGGCTATCTTTACTGGTCTGGACATGGGCAGCGAACAGGTTTTAATTACATCCCTAAGAGCACACTTCATCCAGAGGATGTCCCAGGGACGTCCTTAAGATGTGCAAACACCTTGGGCGTCCCTGGGAGATTTGTGCTGTTAGAGATGTTATATACTCATACATGATATCATACATGTTATTATAAGTATTGTATATGTGTTGAAAGATAAAATGCATTTGTATATTACAATAATAAAAAAAATTTCTAAGATCAAAATAGGATATCCTAAGGACTTTAGTGATAATTACAAATGTCCTAAGGATGTTATATGGATGATTTTACATTTTGGATCAGAATAGGATCAATCCGATCAAAATAGGATATCCTATGGATATGCATTGCTATGTGGGAATATTCACATTAGACTGTGAAACCTTGGCCAATTCACTTCCAATGTAAGCGCGATGACGTGTACTCATTGGGTGCGTTCCGAGTCACGCATGAAGCGCGTAGACTGCATGAAAAGTCGTTCCGATTTAATCAATGCACGCATAGAAAGCGCTTTGATAGCGCTGAAGGTTCCTTAGATTGTACTAACCGTTTAAATTTTTTGCACTCTTCCCAGCGCATTGACTGCTTCTCCTTCGACTTGAAGCAGTTTATGCATTTCATGTGTTGACATCAAAATTCATAGTTTCGACCTCTACTTTGAATCATTCTCAGTGAAATCACAAAAATTACGCAAATTAACATAAAATAATTATTTAAAACAGAAATCCGCTAAAAATTGCGCGAGATTATTTGCTTTTTGTGGGGAGCGTCCCAGATGCACACAGTTGCAATCGGACACACCACTCACATCAGCCGGTCCCTAGGTATTTCCTGCTGTACCACCAATCAGAAAATTTTATATTAAAGCTAATCAACGATGTGTCCGATATGGGCCTCACCCCGTATCAAGTGCTCGGTGTAAACTAGGCCAATGATTCCGGTGTGCGCAGACGCGAGTCTTATCGAAGGTTTGTTCGTGTCGCATGCTCCAACATACTCCTACTTACTCTAAAGGTCGATTTACAATAAGATTGGCAGTAGGGAATAAGTCCCGGTCTACAACAGGTGTAGTAAGCCTTAAGCCGTAAGAAATTTACCAATCACAGATGAATATGAAGAGAATAATCGACTACGGTTGGTCAATTTCTTACGGCTTAAGACTTACTATCGCCATTGTTGACGGACCATAAGGGTTGGTTTATAATAGCTGAGAATAACCGTTATAGTAAAAAATTCGTCAATCACAGTCGATTATTCTTCTATAAATAGACCATGATTGACCATTTTTTTACGGTTACGTTTATTCTCAGCTATTATAAACAAACTCTTAGAGTTGGTTTATAATAGCTGAGAATAGCCGTAAGTCCCGGTCCACAATAGGTGTTATAAGCCTTAAGCCATAAGAAATTGACCTATCATGATCGATTATTCTCCTCATATTCAATTGTGATTGGTCAATTTCTTACGGCTTAAGGCTTACTACACCTATTGTAGACCGGGACTTATTGTAAAAAATTGGCCAATCATAGTCGATTATTCTTCTATAAATCGACCATGATTGGCCAATTTTTTTACAGTTACGGTTATTCTCAGCTATTATAATATAAACCAATCCTTAGAGTTGGTTTATACTGTAACCGTAAGAAGTTGGCCAATCATAATCGATTTATAGAAGAATTCTTGACTATGATTGACCAATTTCTTACGGTTATTGCCTGCATAAACCAACTCTAAAAGTTGGTTTATAATTGCCGTAACCGTAAAAAATTAGCCAATCATAGTCAATTTATAAAAGAATACTCGACTATGATTGCCCAATTTCTTACGGTAACGGCTATTATAAATCAATCTTATGGGTTGGTTTATAATAGCTGAGAATAATCGTAACCGTAAAAAATTGGCCAATCATGGTCGATTTATAGAAGAATAATCGACTATGATTGGCCAATTTTTACGGTAACGGCTATTCTCAGCTATTATAAACCAACCCTAATAACCGCGAACGTATTATGCGGGGTCTACAATGCAGTCGTTAAGATGTTACGACTCTGCGACAGACCAATCAAAGAAGAAAAAATCATATATTCTCTTCTTTGATTGGTCCGTCGCAAAGTCGTAACATCTTAACGACTGCATTGTAGACCCCGCATAAGTAGAAGTATATTGGAGCATGTGTCGCGAACAAACCTCAAGTCTCGTGCATCAAGATCAGCAAGTCGATAACAAGTCGAGTCAACACTTCAACAAGTATATAGTCTTTTTCTCTGATAATTTGATTGAATTTATTCATTCTTATCCGAATCGTCCGTTCGAGGTCTTATACAAGTGCGGATGTGTTTGTCCGTTACGGAATATTTCTGAAATAGCTGATTGCATCACAATTGGCATTCTTTTTCACTACTTTTTTTTTCGATTCCACTTTTAATTTCTGATACACATTAAGCCTTTGGAGTATGATCGTATCGTCCCCGCGTTAAAGGGACGGGAACCAAAAATGACTGAACTGAACTTATCCGAATCGTATACGTATACCTGGCGTAGAGGTTACCATGATCATTTATCCGAATCGTGAATTGTGACGGGTTGTCGTATGACTGTAGAATATCGGATTCGTTAGTATCAGGTCGCGAGTTCGATCCTAAACATCCCGTATATACGAATTTGTAATTCATATCTTTAAGTATAAGGAACTGATAGTCTCCGATCTGCTTCCTAATTACAAGTCTGCTCGACTTTAATATTGATACTGATAATACGATTGGATTTTCCAGTGCTTAACGTTGTTTAAACCGTGGTACTTTAATTCATATGAATCGGAAGTCCATAGTCGTGTGAAAGAAAGAAAAAAGTGGCACGGACGCAATGATACAACTTGTTCGATGCGACGCTTTATTCGAATCATTATACCGCACGGCGTAACGCGGATTTGCCTGGCAACTGCGCAGAATATTTGCTGAGCGAATAGCTAAGATCTGTCAAAATGGAGTCAGCGGGACAGAATCAGTTATCCAATAACATCAATGACGGTTCTGACACTAAGGGCAGGTGAGTTTTATCTTCATTTTCTTTTCTTTCTATAAGAGGAAATATTTCTATTCCAGATTTCTTCACTGGAGCAAAGTAGTCGCATCATTCATCTTTTGCTTTTATACTTTGCCCTGATTTCATTAGACAATAAGGTTGTGAAAAATTGCTGTCAGAATTATAATTGCTCATTTTTTAATATTACAGCTGCTTGTTACTTCGCTATGCCAGTCAAAATTCTCTGGATGAAAGTTCGCAGAAGCATATTCCTCGTGAAAATGGAAAGGATAAACCACCATATAGGAATCATCATCACACAAATCGTGCCTTTGATGTCATCAATGAAATGAGAAAGTATATGATTTTTGTTTATTTATTGAGATATATCATCATTTATCTCTATAAAATTCAACCTTTTCCTGTTCAGATCCAAATAATTAAGTATGTCTATGCAAAATGTGCATATCTGTGATGCTGTTGGCACATGAACTTGCTGTATATTTGTCTTAAATGATTTTAAATATACTGATGTTGAAACTTGCAGGCAATAATGTACATATGTATTACCAGCAGTTGAATGGCAAGATAGCAGGGTAAATATGCAATATGTCTTTTCCTCTGATTGGCCTATATTTTTGTAAATTTGTGTATTTTCATTCAAATATTCTGAGAAAGAAAATCATCGCTCAAGTCTTGTTTTTCAAGTTTTTTTTTTATTTCAAAATCAATAATTAGGAAAAATGATAATTTATGGCTGTAGGAGAGAGGAAAGAGGGAGAGAAATAGAAGAAAAGAAAGAGAAAGCGGAACAGAAATGGAGAGAGAAGTTATGTCTGTGCATACTCATTCAGTCTTTTTTCCAGTTATAATGTGTATTTTAAAGAAATGTTAAATTTAAACTTTAATCCACATAAAAAGAATTAAAAAAGGTATAGATTTTAAATTACATAGATTTTAAATTAAGCACTATTCTGTGCTATATAATAAATCTCTCATCCAGCGTGGTTTAATAATTTTGTGCTCTACTTATTACTTATACTGATTTGGAATCTAAATAAGCCTCTACTTCTTTGTTATAATATATAATTTAAATTATATAAAAAACTAATTTTGTTTTTAATTAATTAAAGTAAATCTTTAAATTAAAGGGAATCTTTATTTTTTACAACCGTCAATTATCATTTTCCTAATTACCGACATCAAAAAACATTAAAATTAAAGAAATAAAACTTGAGTGACGATTTTTCTTTTCAGAATCCTATGCACAAATTAATAGGAAAATCAGAGGAGCATTATACTGCATATTTACTAATACCAGCATTAAAGTTACTTTGTGATGTAGTAATATGATAGTATTATGATTCTATAAATTATTATAGCAACATAAGCAGCATAAATTTTAATGATTTTTAGACCATACATAAATACCAGATAACTTGTTGGCAAATTGCTACCTAAAGTTAGATCGTGAAGGAATCAATTTGCTAACAAATGTGGACTCACAATCAGTTAAAATTCTGATAGTAACTTGTTATAATTGTGAACAATATACTAGCAACAATACAGACATGTTACTATCTAGGGACATAATATATCCTTAAAAAATATATATTTATATAATTTAAACATATTATGAATTGCTGTGTTATTAAAAATATAAAATAAGTATTTACTTAAATAGTTGTTATTGTTTAGGAAAAATTTACTCTGTGATGTCATTTTGGTAGCGGATAGTGGCATGGAAGTACCAGCTCACAAAATGGTCCTTGCTGCGTGTAGTCCTTACTTTTATGCCATGTTTACAAGTTTTGAAGAGCGCGATCAACAGAGGATAACATTGCAAGGCGTTGATTATTCGGCGTTAGAATTATTAGTAGATTATGTTTACTCCGCCGAAGTTCATGTCACAGAAGATAATGTACAAGTGCTCCTACCTGCCGCAAATTTGTTACAACTGACGGATGTACGAGATGCCTGTTGCGACTTCTTACAAGCACAATTACATCCATCTAATTGTCTCGGAATTAGAGCATTTGCGGATCTGCATGGATGTCTCGAGTTATTGGCACATGCAGACAGTTACATCGAACAGCATTTTTCGTAAGTTATATCTCGAGTATCGATTTACTTAATCAGCTTATATTATAATTACAAGATCGCGATTTGTAATAAGATTGAAATAAGATTAGAATTATATTAATTATGGGTACAGAATTATATTAATTATACTAGGATGATATTGTTCTTATATTAATTGTACTCTTAACATTTATCATAGAGAAGTGGTTGACGCAGAAGAATTTTTAACGTTGACACCTGAACAAGTGGCTAAACTTATCTGTAGTGATCGTTTAATGGTACCTTCCGAAGAGAAAGTATTTGAATGTGTTATTTCATGGGTACACCATGATCTCGAAAACAGACAAAACGACTTGGCTCTGTTAATGGAGCATGTGCGCTTGCCTTTACTTTCTCAAGAGTACTTGGTACAACGAGTGGAAGAGGAACCACTCCTCAAAGCGAACTTACAATGTAAGTTTATTAAGTATTACAATATACATGCATAAAAGAGAAGACATATATCCTGTAATTTTTATAGGTAAGGATTTCCTGATTGAAGCCTTAAAATATCATTTACTGAAGGGCGAACAAAAGTCATTATTTAAAACGCCGCGTACCAAACCAAGGCAACCGAGAGGATTACCCAAAGTGTTACTCGTTGTCGGCGGCCAAGCACCAAAAGCGATCAGAAGCGTCGAGTGCTATGACTTTAAGGAGGAAAAGTGGTATCAAGTTTCCGAACTACCTACACGACGTTGCAGAGCCGGTAAACGTTGATTTGCGATGGTAGCTAGGATTATTCTTTTTTCTTCCTATAATGTATTGCTGTGTTGGATTTTAGGACTCTGTGTTCTCGGTGGACGCGTATACGCTGTTGGTGGATTCAACGGATCACTGAGAGTACGGACGGTTGATATTTACGATGCCACGGCAGATCAATGGTCACCCTGCCCCGAGATGGAAGCGAGAAGATCAACGCTCGGTGTAGCCGTGTTGGGCAATTGCGTTTACGCTGTATGCTGTTACATTTTTCTTTTTATACTTTATATTTATAATTTATAAATTTATATCTGAAATTTAGAGAATTTTGATTCAAAAATATTTCTATTTTTTTGTCATTGATATTTTATGTGCAGGTTGGTGGTTTCGATGGTTCGACGGGATTAAATTCGGCCGAAGTTTACGACCCACGAACTCGCGAATGGAGACCAATAGCACGAATGTCAACGCGGCGTAGTAGCGTAGGAGTCGGCGTTGTAAAAGGATTGCTCTATGCCGTGAGTTTATCTGAAGTATCGTTACTATAGTTTTAAAGGCTTGGGGAAAAAACCCGTTTTTTTTTATTTTTTTTTCCGTAGGTTTTTTCGGTTTTTTTCTCAGGGGTAGAAAAATTCATTGAAAAAATTCAAAAAGTGTTGTACTATGGTGGTACCTCATCAGTATCAAAATTACCTGTTTTACGATATAATTTCTTAACTCTAGCTCGCCACACTTATTTTCGAGTCCGTAGTTTGCCATACTTCTATTCGTGAGACAGCTCGATTTTTCGTCTTGTCACTTTCATTCTAATTAATATTTTTAAATTTGTATTGCAAAAATTAAAAAATACATAGTCTAAATATCATGCTTATAAGATAATAGCAGGTCGAGAAAATAATTTGAAATGATTAAATTTATAACAATGTACAGGAAGAAGTAAACTATAAAACATTTGTATTAATGAGAAATAACTAGAAAACGGTCCGTATAAAATGAAACTAATATTAGTTTCTGTCTTTAAGTTTCTGCCTTTAAAGTATATATAAAACAGACCCAGCATTAGCTATATATATGTGAAGTTGACAGAACGGAGTGAGAGGCAAAATGCAGGGAAGTCTTTTTTCGTCTGATTCTCTAGGTAGCCATCTTGTATTTCTAAGAATTTCTGTCAATGATGCGCGCTTACAAAAGGACAGAAAAGGACAGCATTCCCTGCATTTTTCCTCTCACTCCGTTCTGTCAACCTCATCTTTAGACGTATCGAAATGGGTGAATGCTGGGTCTATCTTATATGTCTATGATACAGAATTAATGTATTTTTAAAATAAAATAAAACGTTTGCCTCTTGATAATTGCTAATATTCAAAATTCTTCAAATAATTAATATAAATATTAACTTAAATTAGTCTTTAAACTAGTTATTAGGATTACATTTGTTCTTAGAACAGTTTGTTTAATAATTAATAATTATTAAACCTCAAGTGATGTAATATTCCAAATATAAACATAAAAATTAGCTCAATATTAATTCCAGTGCTTATACAAGGTGTCTTACTTCGATAATACTGTAACATTAGCATATCATTTACATAGCAAAAACAGCAATTTTTCAGAAAAAAAACTGGAATTTTTCCGGTTTTTTTCCAGCGATTTGAAAAAAGCGATTTTTTTTAACTATAATCGTTACATACTTCGAAAACGATGTTCATATTATATTTAATATAAAGAGACTTTGCAATTAGGTTGGCGGCTACGATGGAGAATCTCGGCAATGTCTCTCCAGTGTCGAGTGCTATAACCCGGAGAAAGATCAATGGAAATCTGTACCTGAAATGTCCGCGCGTCGTAGCGGTGCAGGTGTTGGTGTCCTAGATGGTATTTTATACGCGGTAGGAGGTCACGACGGTCCATTAGTACGAAAAAGCGTAGAAGCATTCAATCCGGAGACAAATCAGTGGACTCCTGTCAGTGACATGGCATTGTGTCGTCGTAACGCTGGTAGGTGTTAATATTTTCTTTAATGCACACAAAAAAATTAATATCAAATCAACAATCATATATTCATATATGAGCAAAAAATAAGATAAAAACTTCTTGAGATTTAGAGATATTATAATATATATTTAGAGAAATTATAAGATAGAAACTTCTTGAATTTGATAATTATAAATAGACATAACTTGCTTATACATAAAGAAACAAAATTTTTCATGTAAGAAACATTTCTTCATGGAAGTAAGTTATGTCTGTTTAAGATTATCTAATTCTTTCAAGATTTTGTTATCAAAACAATTTTTTTAATTATTTCGATTAGGGGATCACCCTCTAATGACCGTGACCTTGACGTATATGATAAGATCATGACTCTTAGCAACCTTTTAATCGGTTATTATTTGTTAAAACGTTATTAACAAAAATGTTTCAGTAATGAAATAAAATTTCCGTCATTTGAAAATTAAATTCGGTTGAATTAGGTTATCATAATCATACGAAACAGTACAATTATAAACAAATAAGATTTCTTTTTGGACTCTTGAGAATTTCAAAAATTAACCCTGTATTGGACAATTAAGAATCGACCCGCAATGTTTTTGCATGTATAAATACCTTTAATGATTTAGTATACCCGTATAAATTTCTTTATTCCTTTTATTCCATATATTTTGGCTGATTTCTAGCCAACTTCAGCATTACAATCTTATTGTGTTTTATAACATTAAAAATCTTCTAGAGTCGCATCAGGTGATTGTTATCAGCTTTTAAATTGAAAGTCTCATGCCACTCAAGAGAAGTAAATTTATGAAGATTATATAATTATATATTTTATATAATTATATAAAACAATTATGTAAGATTCTATAATTATGTAAAACAATTATTCCGATTCAATTTCTTAGAAACACAACCAAGTGTCCCCCTCCGATTTTAATAAACTTTGGATATGTTAATAGACAAAAATAAGAGACGTATTTTTTTATACGTATATAAGTCACACATTAAGGGGGTAAAATACCTCTTTGAAAAAAATCGGTTTTTTTCTTTCGAACCGAATACCGTCCAAACTATAAGAGATAGAGAAAAATGTTTTTAATGAAAGTTGAATGGCTTGAAAAATACTTTATACTTGCGAAAAAAGTTTTCTTAAATTTTTAAAAAATATTTCCTTATTCCCTACCCCTTTAAAAAAAAAAATTTTTTTTTTACACTTAAATTAAAATTTATTTTATTACGAATTCAACGATATATAATGAAGTTTTGTTCCGACATTCCCATTTTCTAAAAATAATAAAAACGTCTGTAGTATATGTACCACAGAGACGTTTTTATGTCGCATGGTATATATACTGTCCGTGCGCTTGATTCTTCACAATAAAACGGATTCGTCTCATATGGCGTTGACTACGCGAGAGCATTGAAGACAAATCAGTACAGTACAACGAATGTTAAAATAAGAGTTTCATAATAATAATAGTAATAATAAAATAATGACTTTTTGAAATCACAAAAATCTTTTTTTACGATATGTCAAAGTATGTACGGAATATTTTGGACAATTAAAACAAATTATGAATAAAAAAATTATTTTTTTTATTCATAACTTATTCTTAATTGCAAAGGCAAGAGTAGAAGTCATTCGTGACAACAATGTATGTAGACAAAACAATACGTTAGCAAATTCCTGCATAGGTCTCGAATAAGCTAATAGGATATTATGCGACACGAATGTCTTGATGACTAAATCTCTAATATCGATATAAAAAGGCGCAAATCGTTACAGTAAATTCGCAATTCGATACTGAAATTCGTTCTTATATTCTATTATTAATGAGTACTACCAATTGTGAATGGTACAAGGCTTAATAAGTAAGTGTCTACTTTTAACATTTGTATTGTTACATAATATATATATAGATCATGCATGCAGACAATGAGAGAAAAGATTTGTGAAATTGGATGTTGTCACGTTTTATTGAGGTGTCTTTGAATCTTGTTTATTATATAATAAATATTTGGTAATAAATGTTGCATATAGAGTAGTGATAGAGTAAGTCGTATTAATAGGAAAATGTGGGATGTGATGATTGTAATGATGATGATAATAGTAAAGATTAGATTTGGTGAAACCACAAAGAGCTCATAATATGAGACACTAAAAAATCCTCATTTTTTATTGCATATTCTGACTTTGAAAGCTTTTCAAAATGCTATTATAAAGTTTTTCATTGAGGACGTTTCGAATTAGGCTTGAAAGTTGCAGTCTTTAGCACTGAGACCCTAAAATATCTCGAACGGAATAGGTTTTGGAGGAAAATGTTAAGTAAGTTTTTGAATATCAAAAGAGCTATTTGATTGATCAACTAGATTTTAAGCTCGGAGATTTTGAGCCTAGTTTGAACCAAAGAAGGCTCAAGTCGATGAGGCCCATCTCGTATACGAAAATTCTTGTGTCTCATATTAGAAACTCTTTTTTTCTGAATTAGCAAAATCGACAATTTTGATAAAAAAATTTCACATACAGCAAAATATAGCTATTATCTATTACTAACTTTTAACGATAAAACTTAAATATATTTCCCATGATGTAAGTATAAAGCCTGCGGCAGACGATGTGATTTTTCCTGCTGGATTACTTGCGATCTAGTAATTACTAGAAATTCTACGAGCTGTTTTGTGCATTTCTAACAATTTACTAGATCGCAAGCAATCCAGCAAGAAAAATTACATCGATTGTCGTAGGCTTAAGAAGAAAGGTGAAACAGTGCACATCGTCGGAAACTTGATGTGAACGGAGCCAATGAAATTTAGATTTGAATACACCCGCGCAATACGAATACGAATCACATAGTCACACGTACTTAAAATGCAGATGTTTTTAGAAAAAAATAAATATAAAAATACTTGGAATAATACAAACGAAGTCCCAACTTCACCTTCACATATTTCACTCCGTGCAGTTCTTTCTCCCTATATTTTCATGTAATGCACGTAACGTATCCTATATGAACGCATGCGCATATGGATATGCATGGGAAAGGCATTAATAACCGCTTGTACTTTTTTTTAGTAGCCCTTGGATTGTTTGTGATTCACGTATGAATCGTAGTACCATAGTACTTTCACATTTAAAGCTGCAGCCGTATTGAATTCCAGCATTTGGACTCAATTCTGATTGGTCGAGACATATGGTCTACTGCACATACGGTTACTTGTTACACAAGTTTTCTTACATCATGATATTTCCTATAATTTTGACATAAAAGTAGGAGTTAATGTTACAAATTAAATAAATTACAAGCCTTTAAAAAAATCTCCCATAATAGGCGACTTTACCTTATTACAAAAGACTCATTTCACATAAAAGAACAAAAGAACAGATTAAATTAAAAAAAAGATACTGAATTACTCGATGGATCTTATTTTAATATTTTAGGTGAAGTAATTGAAAAAAAAGCCAACGCTTTTGAACAGACTTTAATTTGACACTTTATTTGTTATTGACCACCTCTTACGTATATGACAACTCATCCTTGAATATTTTATTTTATTTTAATTATTTTACTGTAATTTTATTCAAACCTTAATCAAATTATTATGCTGGGAGACTATTTATTTCAGTAAGTTAACAATTCTCTTTTTATTGACATTTTTATTTATATATAGAGACGAAGAGGATAATATAGCATCTTCATTTTATTGATTAACTTTATTAACAATCAATATTTTATATTGAAATGTGAACGATTATATTTGTCAAAGTTATTTGTCAACAAATTCTAAAATCAATTAAATATTTACTTAGGTCACATTACTTATAAAAATGTGACGCATTGTATAATCGGTAAAGTGGTAAAGAAGAGGTAAAGTGGTGGTAATATGACTAGTCCAAAAATAAATTTAAAAAAATTGATTTAGTTTTTTTTAACTATTTTTTATACTTTCCTCACCGCTTCACATGTTTTTAAAAATTTTTTAAAATATTTTAATGACAGAATTAAAGCTTATTTTTGTACGAATTCAATCCTATATAATAAAGTGTCTTTCCGATATACCATTTTTGAAAAATAATTACGAACTCCTTGTATTTGCACGCCATACATACCTGTCCGTGCGCTCGATTCTTCTGCGCTAGAACGGATTCGTCTCATATGTATCGCTCATCGCGTATTACGCGAAAGAGCGTTAAAGCAAATCAGTATAGTACAATGAATATTGAAATAAGAGTTTTTTTTAATAATAATAATAATTGAAATAATAAAATAATAGTTTATTGAATTTTCGGGTTGCCTAACATTCGTTAATAAAATACATTGACCATTGCAATTAACTGTTCTACAGTCAAAATTAAATAAATGATATTTTGTAAAAATAATAGTTTCTCTATTTATAATTCGTTTTTAATTGTCCAAAGTACGTACATACTTTGACATCGTCAAAAATATTTAACTGATTTTAGTCGAGTTAAAAAAATTCACTATTTTATTATTTCAATTATTATTATTAGTTAAAAAACTCATTTCAATATTCATTGTACTATACTGATTTGCCTTTAACGCTCTTTCGCGTTACAAAAAAAAATATTTTTTAAATTATTGTTATAAAGTACTCTTCAAGCCATTCGACTTGCATTCAGAACATTTTTTCTAACTTTATAGTTTCGGCGATATTTGCTTGGAAAGAAAAAAAACTGATTTTTTTCGAAAGGGTGTTTAACCCCCTAAAACTGAAAGCAAAAAACAATTTAGGATATGAAATATGTTCATATTTTTATTTCTAAATCAATATTTTTAAAAATAAAAGTTCTTCAAATAATTATATTAACAAAAAATATTTCTCGTTAAATTTAAATTAATATTGCAAATAAAAATCAAAATTAAAAATAGAAGAAATATAAATATAGTTCACATTAATGACTGACAAAATTTCTTATAAAAGTTTTCGACTTTATAGTTTTGGGGCAATTTTTATATTGCACTACTGTTGATCTGAACTGCGTTTCGATATATGTACATTGCCAGTACTAAAAATCTATAGTTCACATTACGTATCTATAGATTTTCAATACTAGCAATAAATTTTGCAATTCTTGAAAAAATTTGTTGGGATAAATGATAACTTAGAGACTGAGGCTAAATACAATACTTCATTTTCGTTAATCGCATTATCTTAGATAATTTAAAAAAGATAATGTTTTTATCTAAGATAAAGATAATGTACATTATAATAATCTAGATAAAGCTAAGATAAAGCTATTTCTTTATTTATATGATTATCTAGATAATTTTACACAGATAACGATAAACTGATCACATACGACAAAATCATCTCCGTGTAAAGAGTAAAGTGTTATCTTACATTGATATGGGCTCTTATTAATTTAAGATATAGGGGAGAATGGGGTAAATCGGACCTAGTTGTAGTTTTTGCTCTCTATAAGACACAAATAAAGTCCGATCATAAAACTGAAGGTGTCGTTGGAAAGATAATTTAATTCCCTTCATTTTTGCTTAAGACTATTTTGACGTATCTATCATCTGTGTTGAACTATAAAGGAAAATGTAAAAACGTTTTTTCCGGTCCGATTTGGAACTACTGGTTCCAAATCGGACATTCTTATTTTTATGGATTTTTAGATAGAATTTTTTAATGTATTTTTATTAGAATTGAGTAAAAACGAGTAATTTGGCGGTCAAGCATGAAAATTTTATTCAGAAAAGAAATTACTGACAGTTTATATTATTAGAATTGAAATAAAAAAAATTAAATTAATCTGAGTCTGATTACTCATGATATTTTACTGATTTAATGTTCCTTGGACCAAATCTAGTCGACTTAATGATTTTCCATTTTTTTAAATCGAGCAAGCTGAAGCACTTGTATTTCTATTATGTCTGTTTTTTGTTTATAAGTGCAGCCCATTTTTCACTTAAAAGCCAAAAAAAAAACACAAACATAAATCGTGAAAAGGTTTCCTCCTATGGCATACACGAGTATATGTAGGTCCGATTTGGACATCCCAAAAAAGATCCGATTTGGACACGGGTTCTTTTAAACTTTGGAACAAATTTTACAATAAACTACAAAAGTGATCACAAAACGATTGATATTTTTGAATTCTACATTCTTTAATTATCTTAAATCAATTATCTTTCAAATTTTTAACAACTTTTAAATAATAATTTACAAGGATTTTCTTTTTTAAAAAAATTTTCGCACGATGACTGAAAATACATATTGACGTCTATTCTGTGAATGTTATGACAGAGAACTGTCAAACTGCTGTCACATGTTCGGTATCTTATAAGGATTTTACATTATAAATGGCACGCAAATCTGCTTAATCGTATTCATTTAAATTGAAAAGGTCTGATTTGGAACACGGTCCGATTTATCCCACTCTCCCCTACTATGTTTGCGTTTTAAATTTGTCATTTAATATACGGTTTTAAATAATAATTGTAACAAGCTAATGAAAACTAAGTATTCATAATCAATTCTTATTTCAAAATTGTCTTAAGTAATGTCCTAAGATGCTTTCTGATTGGTTGATGACATCTTAAGATGGCACTTAAGACGATCTTAAATATAAGAATCGACATTGAATACTGGCCTAAATATAGTCGAAAAAATCTTGTATAATTTTCATAAGGAGAATAAATCCATTATAAAATTACGTCTATCCGTATTCTCTGCCGTTTTCTCTGTAATATTCATATTATTTCATACAAAACATTAACTAAAAAGAAAGGTTCAATAAGCTGTCACATTATTTAATATATAATTTAATATGTTACTACAATAAGTTTTAATCTTAACACAACCGAGAGCGGTCCGGAAAACGATATTATTTAATATATAAAATATTAATTATCCGATAAAAGTATCGGCAATAGCTTTCATTTTCTTCTTAGTATAGTCATTTTTCTCAAACTTTATCCAAGTTCGAAGGCAGATTATTTTAAGAACTGTATTAATAGTTAAGCGCTTGCTTATAAGCAGAATGGGAGTGAATGCAAAATCGAAAATATTCGTAATTATATAAATATAATTGTTCAAATTAAAAAAATATTTATTCATTTCCTATGAATAAAAGAAAAATTTATATTTATATTCGTGTCCATATTTAATATTTATTCTTTTATTTGAATATTAGACATATTCATCGGACACACTAATTCTCTTACATATTCTTTTTTTCACACATTAATATCTTCTCGTAAACCTAATTTAAACATTATATACAGGTGTTGTGGCATTAAACGGACTTTTGTACGTGGTGGGTGGAGATGATGGTTCCTCCAGTTTGGCATCAGTAGAAGTGTATTCTCCAAGAACGGATACCTGGACTACTTTGCCGACTTGTATGGGAGTTGGGCGTAGTTATGCAGGTGTAGCGATTATCGATAAGCCAATGGCCCCCACAACGACAATGTGAGGTCTACAATCCGCTGGGCATGCAACAGAACAAAATACGGATCCGGTTGCCGAGTTATCGGACTGCTCGCGAGAAGCCGGGCCCAGCGGTGTGCAAATACAAAATCGTGGCGTCAGCCACAATTGTCAAGGCCCACGTTGCGTTTGTCAAAGATACGAGAACGGCGAATTAGCCGCGGTTATAATGAATCAAGGTAGAACTAATCAGGAGAGGGAGGATGGCTATCAAAACGCAGGTCATGTCTCGCGTGCCTTTCAAAATCGTCTTAACGGCACTATACAGATTCATTCAAATCTAAATCCAAATTATCAAAATCCGATTGATTTGATACGTAATTATAATCGTCGACTACAACAACAATCACAGCAACAGCAGCAGCAGCAACAACAACAACAGGAACCAGAAGAAAACATTTATGAGCGTTTGGACAATGACGATGATGAAGACGATAATGAAAGCGCGGAAGTCCTTCGGAATGAAGTGTTAGTGCAAAATAATCAGGGTAACCATATGGATAATCATATGTACGAAAGAATAGGTGAGCGGATATCATGTAGCAGTAGATCGCATTGTCACTATTACAAATATCATATACCTGCTCATAATTTTTTGAACGATATGGATAGTGCTAGAAATGTGAGCCAGTACGATCAACCAAGACACATTTATATTGATTATTCTCGATTGAATAGTAACATTCATCAAAATTCTTTAAGCAGATTAGGTCGCAATTGTTTCTCCACGGAAAATATTGCGTACGCTTCTACGAAACGTTCCGTTCATCCGACCGTATATAATTGCACATGCCCGTATTGTAGAAATGTGGACGCCAGATATGTATGCCACCATTGTCATAATCTATATAACAGATTACGATATCAAGACACCGCTAATTCCAGGCATTATGTGTACCAAATTTCAAGAAACTGTAGATGCCCCTTTTGTCGCGGTGAATACTCGTATTCAAAATTTCCCGCTCTTCGCGCCGCTGAATTACTGAAAATGGAATGTTGTCACTGTAGAAACCCGACCAATTGTACTTACCGTAGTAAAGCTCTGTTCGATCCGAATTCCATGATCTACATCGGGCGATATCTGGATTGGATTAATCGAACCGGGCAGTCTGTTAATAATCCTCTGTATGCCATGGTTCATGTCGGTAGGATGGATCGTACTTCCGCGTCTGGCCACGGAAATACATTAAACCTACCGAACATAGTTGATCCTGGCCCGTCGACATCATCCGGCAATGCGTCGTCTGCAAGATTCAACGAGCCGAGTTCATCCTCAGTTTTGCGATCGGTATTTACCCCCGGCGTAAATCGTACTTCCACATCAAATTCTCCTATCTGTCCTGTGAGTCGCTATGTGAAACATCAGCATACCTGCGACGACTCTTGTATTCGTAGTCAAAGTAACAGTCTGACTGGGATATCCCAGCTTTTCGGAAGATGCGAAAGAACGGAATGCAATCACGGAAGGCTCTCTGTGCACTGGTCGTTCGTAAATAAATGGCTTCCTCTATGGAATTCTCACAATCTCGACAGAAACGTGGACGGCGCGTCATGTGTGGATGAAATACCACGAGAACAGCGAGAGAGCGACAGCGACGATTCTTAATTCATTAAGAATCTATTGTTGCGAGAATGTCTGCTTTACATATTCCGAATGTTTAATACACATATTTCATTAATTTTTCTATTATAATACGTGATGCAATTATGGTTTACTGACTCGTTCGGAAAACGAACCGAGAAACTTACGTATAAATGGATATACTTCAGTGATATAATAATGATATAAGTAATGTTCCATGACAATAAATTTATATATTACGATTTCAAAATATTTGAAGGATACTAGAAAGACTGTGTTTTTAATTCAAAGCAATAATTATCCAGGTGATATTATTTTTAACTACTAATTTTTTTTATTTTATTCTATATATCTTATTTGAATGTTGTAGATGTATTCTACATTCTAGAGTAAACACACAAACTTATACACTTACAAAGTTATTGTTACAAATATATATATGTGTGTGTGTGTGTGTGTGTGCGTGTGTGCGTGTGTGCGTGTGTGCGTGTGTGCGTGTGTGTGTGTGTGCGTTTACTTTTACATTATTTATTCGTTTTTCTTTTTAAAGATGCCACAAGTTACTGGAAATACATGATCATACTTCCCCAAAAATATCGGATAATAATTGCTTGAGTATCAAGTATATCAGTGTATATCTAATAATGGTAGAATTTAAAAATCTTTTAGCATTTTGACATCCATTGATAAATTCAATTAAGTCGACATTTTAGCTGTGATATAGTTAGATTGAAAATTGTTTAATTCATCTATCAAATTTTGAGATGAGATTACCGCGTCGTGATCTTAAGTTGTGTCGTATGCTTTCTAACTCTGCGAATTTAAAGCGAAGGAGTAAAAAAGACAAGTATATAAAGATTATACAGAACTTTTATATAAAGTGTATGCGGTGCAAACGAATGTGTTATATTGATAGACTCGTAGACTTTGCATAAAATAATTGCTTGTATAAAGTTTTTGTTGATGAATGAATTTGTATACTTATATAGGCGCTATTTCTTATAACACTTTTAAGAGACTGCTGGACTGACGGTGGAACTCACTCGATGTCGGTACTGTAGATTTCTCTTCGACGTAAAGTCTAGCAACTAAGGGCCGCTCGCAGGGCAAAGAGTAAGGGGAATAGGTTAGCGCTCTTTGTCAAACGCACTCATCCCTTGTTTTTCGACTTTAGCACCATCTAATGCAAGATCTGTACCATTCTGTACCTCTATTTCGCGTGCACGTAGGCATATAATTTTATCGAAGCAAAATCTTTTTCCAAGTTTTCGATCATCTTTCGATGATTTAGTATTGTTCTATCGTGTTGTCCGAAGGGGGGCTAGGTATCGTTTTGCCCAGGAAACCTGTACAACTGTCAGGTTAACTGACATTGTCGTGGCTTGACAGCTCTACGGTGTGGATGAGTGCAGATGTGAGTGATTATTACTGTACTTTTTAATTTTTTTGTTGATATTTACATGTAATATAACTCCCCCCCCCCTAGATTTACATGTATATTTTAATTGTGTAAAAGCATTTTCAATTCTGTAAACCCAATTCGAAGAAAATGGTTGAAGAAAAAATGTCGGTAATTGCGTCAGTCCAGCATCCTCTTAATGTATTCGCCGATGTAACCAGTATTAAATCATTTTTACACAACTTTTGAATCATTCAGTCCTTATAAGTTTCATGCTATGGTCGGTGTTTTCGATATTGTACAAATGCTCCTTTAGAAATAAAAGTATTCGCTATACGATTTTTGTTAATAATTCGTGAAGCCGTTCTTTGCAAAAATTGTCCGAAGTAACGTATAACGCCAATATTTAATTCAAGTTTATTCCATCTTTTGGTAAGTGGCTTTTTCATGCCAAGGAATTATTACAGAACGGAAAAGAAACGAAAGAATTTCTAACTTTATCATCGAAAGTTCACAAAGCAGAATATAGGGTGATTATTAATGGTAAACCGCTGAATTACCGGCAATTTTTTTATATATAATGTGTGTGTGTGTATATATATATATATATATAATTGTCGATAAATCAGCTCTTATGGTAAAACGTGGGGACAACCATTAATAATCACCCTGTATTTGGGTTAACCCTTAAACACATAAGTGGGTCGGAGAGATCCCATATGATGTTTCGAACGCTTGCTGTGTGAGGACGGAATGAGATAGGAGGTTCGGACCAAAGGGTAAAAAAAATTTGAAATCTCTTTCGATTGATATGGTTGATCAACTTTATTAGTCAACTAGAATTCGGACGGCACGGCAGCAAAGTTCTGTTGGGATCTGTGGGACTACCATTGTGTGTGAGCGAAACTTTTTTGTGAGTAATCTTATATAAAAAAGTCGGACAAAACACGTTCGAACAGGTCTGTTCGCGTATGTTACTCGCATATACTCTGTCTAATGTTAGAATAGGTACTATATAGTGCTGTAGAAAAGGGGACTTCTCCGAAATATATCATGGAACACATCAATTTTCAATTATAGACACCTTGAGTTAATAAAAAATACCTTATATTCGCCTTATTACATAAGTATATTTTTTAATAGAAATAACAATGGCATAATTTTTTTTGAAAGTATGACTCCAGCTTTAAAACGCAGTATTTTAAAGACCTTAAAAGTTTTTTGTTGCAAAGATATGATTTTTTAAAGGAAAAGTGGATTTTTGATCAATTTTCCATTTTTGCTTAATGGTTTCCTTTATTCATTCATTCATTCATCTAGCTATGTTAGTCCACTGCTGGACATAAGCCTTCCGCAGCTTTCTCCAATTTCCCCTATCCTGCGCTACTTGCGTCCAGTTGTCGGCAATACGCTTAATGTCATTAGTCCATGTCGGTGGTCGTCCTCTACTTCTATAAGTCTAATCTCTCGGTCTCCACTCCAGGATTTTCTTCATCCATCGGAAGTTCTTGCTATGTGTCCAGCCCAGTTCCACTTTAGAAAAGCAATTCTTTCAATGGCATCTGCTATACCCGTTCTCTGGCGTACAGTATTGTTGGGAACCCTGTCTCTCCCGAGCATCTATGTCCATTTGCGTCCCGGTCTCTTTCCATGGCTCGTTGAGTCACTCGAATTTTATTTATTGATTTTTGTGTTAGAGTCGAGGTCTCCGCACCGTACGTCAGGACTGGGAGGACACATTGGTTATACACTTTTCTTTTGAGACATATGAGTGTGTTGGCCTTGAATATCTCTTTTCTGAGTTTGCCAAACGCGGCCCACGTCAGACTGACTCGTCTATTTATAATAAATAATAAGCAAACTAAGACTCGAAATTTAAAACTATAAAAAATACAACAAGGCTAATGAGAGTCGGCGCGGTTACAGAAGCGCAATCAAAAACACAGATACTATTACATATGTTTATTCAAATAACATAATAAAAGAAACGAACGTTTCGACTCACTTTAGAGTCATCCTCAGCATATTAGTAATAGTAAATAAAAGAAAAAGAAAATCTAGCCGACATCAGTCTATGAAGCAGAAGTAATATATGATTTGTTTCGAGACAAGATACACGTCTCTGTGCGGAGTTAAAAACTTGTAATAACTTTTGAGCGCATATATTTTTGACAAGTGAATTTTTTCCATATGACAATTATTATCCATGGCTTCACTAGTCTTCATCAGTTTCTATTGAGAAATGTCATCTCCTGCGACACTGTTACGCGTAAAGATGCCACTACGGATTTGGCAAACCGACGATGACTCGACTGCGTTCTGCTTCATGGACTGATGTCGGCTAGATTCTCTTTTTCTTTTATGTACTATTACTAATATGCTGAGGATGACTCCAAAGTGAGTCGAAACGTTCGTTTCTTTTATTATGTTATTTGAATAAACATATGTAATAGTATCTGTGTGTTTTTGATTGCGCTTCTGTAACCGCACCGACTCTCATTAGCCTTGTTGTATTTTTTATCGTCTATTTATCTCACACGTTTGATTATCTCTGCCCAGTCGTACCTCATGGCCGAGATATTTGTAGGAAAACACCTGTTCAACCTCCACATCGTCTAGCTTTATTTTTTCGCTTAGAACAATGTTAATCATGAACTTAGTCTTAGAGAAATTGATGTTGAGTCCAGCTTCTTTCGAAGCACAATGTAGTTTCTCCAACATTATTACCGCCTCATCGACTCTATCCGTAAATAGGGCGATATCGTCAGCAAATCTCAAGTGGCTCAATTTTTCTCCGTTGATGTTCTGACCCATCTGCTCCCAGTCCACTCTTGTTGATGTACTCCAATGTGGTAATGAACAATTTTGGTGATATTGTATCACCCTGGCGGACTCCTTATTGAATTCTAAATTTGTTGTTATCTTCGTGGAGCCTAACGTTTGCAGTAGCTTTACCATAGATTCCTATCAGTGTAGAGTACCTATGATCTATTCGACAGTCGGCTAAGGCTTCCAGCATTTTATGTTGGTCTATTGAGTCGAAAGCCTTCTCATAATCCACGAATATGATGAATAGTGGTTTGTTGTACTCAATACATTTTTCAATGAGGACTTTGATGACTTATAGGTAGTCGCTCGTTCCATACCTCGCCATGAATCCTGCCTATTCGCACGGTTGATAAAGATCGAGTTTTGGCGTCAGACACCTGGTCAGGATTTTTGTGAAGAGCTTATACACCTGTGATAGTAAACTTATAGGCCGGTAATTGCCAAGATGGGTTATGTCATCCTTTTTGTGTATTAATACAATGACTGCGTTGTCCCATTGTGATTGAGTTGTTCCTCTCACAAGGCATAAGTTAAATAACATGCGCAGGGCGCCTATTAGTGTCTTTCCACTCGATTGGATTCAATGAAGATTCTATCATCGCCTGGGGATTTATTCTTTTCATCTGGGAGAGCGCTGCCATGATCTCATCTGTTATGTCGGGGATATCTTCTGATCCTTGGTTTTGTACTTTGGGTATTTCCATTTTCGGGGGTTGTTCGCCTTATATAGTTTCCCCGTAAAAGTCCTCCGCTATTCTTAGGATCTGATCTCTGTTTGTTGTTGCTTCGCCTCTAGGATTTGAAAGCCTGCATATCAAGCTCCTCCCCGAAGTTTCCTCCGCATTATCTTCAGACTTCCGTTTTCCTCGATGATCTTAGAGATTTTCTCTGTGTTATATGTTCTTAGGTCTTTTCTTATGGCCTTAGAGATATTCTTATTTAGTTCTTGTATCATAGTCACTAGTATACTTGTTAGCCAGTTCCTTTCTGTCCCCCAAGAGTTGCCTCGCACTATTACTGAGTCTTTCTTCTCTCTTGGAGGTTTTTGGGCGGCATTTGTCCTCCTTTATCGCGCGAACTATTTGCTTATTCAGATCTTCAATATCCGCATCCGCATCTTTTTCGTGTAGGCAGGATGTTATCAGGCCTTCATAGGTTCCGAGGTTCTCGATAGGAATCCAACTTAGCGATTTTGTTTTCTTGAACATCTTTGCTTTTCCTTGGCTACATTTATTACGACTCTTGCTCTCATCATTCTATGATCACTGCCTACTGAGAATTTATTCAGTACCGTCACATCTTGGACTATTTCCTTCTTGTCCGATATTATAAAGTCTATCTCGTTCTTACTAGAGCCATCTGGGCTTATCCATGTCCATTTGCGTCCCGGTCTCTTTTTGAAGAATGTATTCATCGCATAGAGCTCGTGATGTGATAGGAAGTCCAAGAGCATACTTCCTTTATCATTCCTCTGTCCGTAACCATGGTGTCCCAGGGAGTTTTTGACCTCATCCTCTTTTGAGTCAATCTTGACATTGAAGTTCTCTGAGGATGTAGCGAGTTTTATCTCGGCGCATCCCCTCATACACATCCTCGTAAAAGCTTTCCACCTCCTCGTTTAGGTGGAAAGATGTCGGTGCGTAGGCCTGGATGATCTTGAGAGAGTATCCTCTGTTTAGCCTCAGAATAATATAAACAACCCTTGAGCTCACGTAGTTGATCTGCACTATGTTATTGACATGCTTTTTATGTACAACAAAGCCAACTCCCCTTCCCCCGACCTTTTCCTTTATAACTTCACAATAAATCATTTTTCGGCAATTTTTCCGATTGTGCGGTCACATTTCTGAGATTCTGAACTTTCATTTGAAAAAAATATTGAAAAATATTGATTATAATCAAAGTTATAGCTTCTCAAAGTTGAAAAAGTCTCCCAGACCCGAAAATGTGTTTACGTATTTTACGGGATCGGTGTGTTTAATCATTTTCCAACGTATTTATATTATTTTGGCTACTACAAATTGCAAATAAAGAACTTGTCATTGGTATGTTATATAGGGTGTTTCATAAATGCATGTCAATACTTTAGGACGAAAATTTATACACTAAAATACCCTGCTTAGATATCGCATAAAAACGGATTAAACTAGATAGAATTGCTATCCGAGTTAAGAAACTTTATATCCGATTGCATCCGTTTCTTTCTACTGGAAAGAGACTTTTATCCTGGCCCGGAAACTTACCTCGCCCGTGGGTGTGGAAGTTTTGGCTGCTAAAGGGGGGGGGGAGTACAAAGTGACGATCTTTTTTTATTTTTGTGCTGTTTATTGCCGTTCCAATTTTTACAATTGCGAATTACGACGTTCTGTGCTGGTCCTGCTGACGAATTCATTTATTGCTTTGTCTAAGTTTTGGCATATATTCTTCGCTTCCTTATAAATATGTAGTACATCCACATTTTTCAGTTGCTTTTGCGTCATGCTTGCCTTCAGCGGTCGTCATCCATACACATTTTAAAAAATTTATAGTTGATTTTTAATCCAATTCTTGGATTCTTTGGGTGTGGATTTGTACACTAACAATAAGCTAAATTTTGGGTGTGGAGTGCTCCACGATTCCATTCTATAGTTACCAGGCTTGCTTCTATCTTAATCTATCCGATTCATCAATTATTTTTTAAGCTATCCAAAATTACGTATTTAAAGTCTATCTGATTTAATCCGAAAGTCGAATTAAATATGTTTTTGTTTGAATATCATACATAGATCCTGTCCAAAACTATTCATGCTCGCATTCGATATCTCATGTCTCTTTCTATTTCTATACGACAGAACTGATGCAAATCCTTTCCGATTCTATCCAAATATCGAACCCTACACGTTTTCGAAAGTGTAACGTTCGACCTTTCTCGCGGCCTCAGATTAGCTCGCCGGTTCCAGGATCCGAGAAAGGAAGGAACACCGACTTGTTAAAGAAAAATAACGTATTTATTAACAAAATTATAACATGTCTACACTCCGTGTAACAATAATAATATTTTATCGTTGAGGAAGGTGACACCTTTAGGACTCGTGTTCCACGGTACGATTATCACTCGCGGGTAAACTTAAAATTATAATACTCAGTGTCGCAGAAAATAAATCTAAATCTTGGTTACAGAAATAAATCGAAGTCTCGGGTATCACAACGTCGCAGAAAAATAAATCTTAATATCTATCGCGTTAACGGAATTTTATTATCTAATTGCGGAACTTACGGTCTAACGCTAACTATAATTGTTTGAGAGCGCGTGTTAAGCGCGTGGTCACGGGAGTCGAGAGGATAAATGGAGAACATATAAGTATCACATGTGCTTTTAATAAAACTGTCTTTATTAAATAAAGTTAACACAATCTGTTCGTCTAAGTTACTTCACAGGTTTTAAATGCGGAAACAAAAGATATTAATTCGTGAACACGCGATAAGCCATATGTTGACCGTGGCGATAACTGAGCTCGGAGGGGAGAAGGCCGTTTCTCAGTCGCCTTTTATAAGAATAGCAGGACAAAGGTTGCTAATTGCGGTTACCAATGAGCTTCCAAAATTTGAAATTGATAGAGGTGACTCCTGAAGCGCCGCTCATTGTTGGCAACCCGGAATCTGCGCGGAGCAAAGCTCTTTCTTCATGAGCGCGCGTTCGTGAGCGTGATACCGAGACTTAACTACGCGCCTATTAATAAGAATCACGAGTGTAAAGCAATACAAATAAACTCAAATATTTAACGTTTGAAACAAGAAATAGGCCTCAATCTCTCCCCCAGTCCAAGTGTCCTCCTCATGGGTTTCCTTAGGACAACGAACGACTACCGAACAAAATTTATCTTTATTGCACCCGGCGGTACAACAATACTGCAACTTTCAACTTACAGAGGCAGACAAGACGAATACGGAAAACGTTTTAAAAATCATAGAGACAAGATTGATTACGGTCAATAAGAATCTTATATTATACGTATGTGTATGATTTTGTGTCACGAAACCTTCTTTATCTTTGGATCTCAGTAACGCGTAGTCTATGCCTACGCGCTTAGCGTTCACCTGTGCGTAAGAGGGCGTGTATGTAACACACTCTCTCTGGCGAACACGAGGCACGCACGGACGTGTCGTATAAGAAGTCATTATACTCGCAAGTACTCAATAAAAACAGTGTCGAGTCCAGTTCAGTTCTACGGGTGTTTATTCAAATCCCCACAATTTGGTCCCTCGAGTTGGATGGCAAAGCCGGATTGCAAGCTGCTGTGAATTGGACGAGGTTCGAAAACCGAGCATACCGGCTTCTGGAATCTCGAAACATCACGCCGCTTCTAGAATATCCACCTTGACGAAACTCGTCAGACGAGACGAATCACATCAAGGATTGACTGAGCGTCGATCTGAATCGGAAACGACACATTCTCTGTCCGCATCCAGTGACATTCTACATCTAGAATCGAGGAATCTTCGGGGTATTGAGGATCGCCATTTCCTTGCTGTTCATCGACAGCGACAACGGGCCCACGACGCCATATTGTCTTTACCGAGCGCTGCGCAGACGCGGCAGGACGCTACGTCGCGACATCGCAACGACGACCGCATCGTTACAAACGATAAGTCTCGTGTACACTAGCAGGTAGATTGTAGAGTGTAAGCGCGATGAGTAAGCGGAAGAGTTAGACAGCTTAAAGCGTCAACGAACGACGCTCAAAAGCCGCGCGACTAGATTCAAAACCCTCGTGGAAAACTACGTAGACAGCGACGAAAATCGATTAATGTTAGAATCACGGTTAGAAAAATATAACGGCACGAATACCACGCGTTGCAAACAAAAATTGTTACGATCTTGCCCGAGACAGACATCGCGGAACGAGAGAGGTTCGAGGATGCGTTCTTTGCTGTGCAAGCGACAGCACGGTCGAAACTTGCGCGATCTAGATTCAATACACCGGCGAGTCGTTCAAACTGTCAATGCGACGCCAGGTACTTCGAACGTAAACGCAAATCAAACGCCTGTAAGGCGTTGTAATAACTTTGCCGACTTTCAGTGGAAGCTACGAACATTGGCAACAATTTTACGATACATTCAAGGCATTGGTCGATGAAAATATTAATCTCTGTTCAAAAATTCCATTACTTGAAATCTGCATTGATCGGTCAGGCTGCTCAAGCAATTCACTCGTTACAAATAACAAATGAAAACTATCCGATCACACTAGAGCTACTGACAAAAAGATTTCAAAATTTACGTCTAACGGTTCAACATTACGTTCATGAATTGTTCAATGCATCACCAATACCAAAGGAACCGGCAGAATTATTGCGAGCACTATCAGATAACTTTCAAAAACATTTGCGAGTGTTGCAGCAATTAAAGGAACCTACGGACAAGTGGGATACACTCATTATTTACTTGGTTGCTAGTAAATTAGATCCGATAACTAAAAAGGAATGGGAACTAAAGGTAATTCAAGAAAAAGCATCTACGACCAAACAGTTAATAGAATTTTTAAACACGAGATGTGAATTTCTTGAAGCTCTTCATCCAGCACAGGTAAAGGCTATTCATGCAAAGGCATTGATTCAAAAACCGAATCAAATTAACGCGCACAAGAGTCAAAACACAACTCTTACGCATTTAGTAACAAACGAAACAGACGAATACATTCTGTGCAAGCAGGCGCATCGAATACATGCGTGTAACATTTTTAAAGAATTGTCAGTAGAGTCACGACGTAATGAAGCTAAGAGACTGAACCTCTGTTACAATTGTTTAGGCTCAAATCACGTGATATCGAAGTGCACATCGTGTATGTGCAGACACTGTTCTAAGAAACATCACACGTTATTGCATATGAATGAACGATCTAACATCTCTAACCAGGATCATACTTCAGTTAGCGATACCTCTAATCAAAACTCAACTTCTGTGAGTCATGCCTCCAATCAGAAGTCAGCTACATTCAATAATGTCTCGAAAGGTTCTAACAACGTAAATTCTAACACGCAAGTATCCGAAACACCAGTAGCAACGTCCGTCTCAATGAAAGCGCTACTTCCAAGCAAAACGAATTTGGAAGTATTGTTATCAACCGCTCTTGTTTACATTCGTGACAATCGGGTAAGTTTCACCAAGTACGTGCTCTGTTAGACAACGGATCACAAGCTAACTTTATCACTAAATCTACATGCCAACGATTAGGGCTTAAAATACATTCTGTAAATCATACGGTCTCATGTCTAGACACGACTGAAAAACGAACCGCTGAAACCACGCGGACGATGATAGCATCGACTACCACGACGTACGAGACAGACGTACCTTTCCTAGTTGTAAATCAAATTACACGATCCATTCCTACCAAACCAATTAATATCAGAGCACTTAGTCTGCCACAACAAATTGAATTAGCAGATCCGACGTTCGATCAGCCACAAGCCATTGATCTGTTATTGGGAGCGACAATCTTTTGGGACGTTCTCGAGGCAGATAGAATCCAGTTGGGAGCCAAACAACCAGCGTTACAACTGACGAAACTAGGATGGCTGTTGTGTTGACAGATCGGGCAAGCAAGTAGTTCACAAGCACACAATCATCATGTCATATGCGGATTGGTTCGGAACGAAGAGCTTCAATTACAGATTGAAAAATTCTGGCGCATCAAGGACATGCCAAATACGAAATTACTGTCTAAGGAAGAATAATGCGAGGAGATCTTCAGGAACGAACATAAGAGGACTTCCGACGGTAGATTTGAAGTGTCGTTACCTTTTCGCGAAGATCCGAGCGTTCTCGGAGACTCAGAAACCAATGCACTCAAGCGACTACGTAGTATGGAACGAACATTCAAAAGACATCTTGAGCTACAAATCAAATACACTGAGTTCATGGAAGAATACATCAGACTTGGTCACATGTCTGCACTGCCGGACACTAAAAATCTGAAGGTCAACTACTTGCCACATCATGCAGTGGTTAAAGAGGCGTCAACATCTACAAAACTTCGAGTTGTGTTCGACACTTCCAGTCCAACTACTTCTGGGAAGTCACTTAACGATTGCTTGTTGGTAGGACCTACCATTCAAACAGTTATTCGACATCTTGATACGGTTTCGCCAGCATCCCTACGAATTAACGGGTGACATCGTCAAGATGTACAGGCAAATCATGGTCAAACCAGAACATCGATTACATCAATGTATCTTATGGAGAACGAATCCAGACGAACAAGCAACAACATACATGTTGAACACCGTTACTTATGGAGTAGCTTCAGCTCCTTTTTTAGCCATACGGTCTCTGCAATAATTGTCTCTCGACTTTGAAGAAACACATCCTCACGTAGCAGCTCTCATAGCTCGTGATTTTTACGTTGATGACATGATTACTGGAGAGTTATCAATGGAACGACTTCTTGAAACCCAAACTCAAGTCACCAACCTATTACAAACTGCAGGATTCATCTTGGCAAAATTTCGTTCGAACATATCACTAGGACAAAATGAATGTACGGATCATTATGGATTCACAGATATTAAGATTCTAAGACTTTTATGGCATATCAGTTCGGATATGCTGCGGTATGAAGCAACTTCTGACTCTAGGGTGGAACCCGTTACGAAACGCACTATTTTGTCAGTAACTACTCAAATCTTCGATCCGTTAGGATTAATTGGACCAGTCATCATTAAGGCTAAAATTTTATTACAATCACTCTGGCAATTGAAAATGGATTGGGACACGCCTCTGCCAGAGACGCTCAGAATTGTATGGTCATCCTATTGCCAACACTTGCCAGTAATCAATCAGATATCAATCCCACGCCATGCTGTTCTACATGATCCTACTGACATCCAGCTCCATGGTTTTTGTGATGCATCCCAGACTGCTTACGGGGCTTGTGTTTATATTCACTCTACCAATGAGACTGGAACAATCAAAGTTCAACTTGTTGTACCGGCGGGTACAATGATATATATTTGATTGGGATCGGTTCGCCCAAAGGATAGGA
>QKQZ01000673.1:0-10773 GCA_003595255.1 Solenopsis fugax | reverse complement strand
CAATGCTTGCAATTCTACATCTTCGTATCTTTTTGGTGGTTTTCCGTGTTCCTTGTCTGCAACGTCGAAATCACCACTTTTGAAACGCCGAAACCATCGTTCACACGTATCTTGCGATTGAGCATGTTCACCATAAGCTTCTCGAAGTAATCGGTATGATTCAGCAGTAGTTTTCTTCAAATGAAAACAAAAAATTAACACTGTCCGCGAATGCTCTTTATTTGGCACAAATTTCGACATATTGAACACAGCAAAACAATACTATGCAAACACTTTTTCAATTTATCACTTGTGCGCGTTGACTCTTGTTGATGGCACAACAAAATGGCATATACGTCAAATCTTTATACTACACACTGCATTGGTGCACCATCTGTTGTCTCAAATCCGCATTTCATACTTGTACACCTGGTACATCCAATCAGGTTTACCACCATCTTTCTGGACTGAAGCTATTTCGACTGTGAATTACGTCAAGAATAGATGCATCTCTAGCAGTCTTAATGGCTCAAGTCCATACGAATTATAGACCAGTCGATTACCAATAATCAACCACCTGAGAACATTCAGGGAAAAGGCATTCTTCTTAAATAAATCACAAAACAAAGGAAAATCTGAATCAAGAGGAATTGAAGGTCTGTTCACAGGTTATTCTTCGAAGACATCGTATTTGGGTTCCAAGTAAACGAAAAGTTGTGATCATACGAAACATCAGATTCACAAATGAATTGAAACCCGAAAACAAATACGAGGATATAGTCACTAACCAGACAACTAACGGAAAAACAAAGATTTTAGACAAAACTCTAGAAACTGGAGAAAACAATACAGAGATAGGTCCTTCGATCATTTCCGAAGTACATCTTCAAAATCCCGATAACAATGAGGATAATCAACCAGCTAAAAAACTGCAGGATGAAGATGACAATAATGATTACATCGAAATGAAGCGAGGTTCTGGCAGACCACGGAAGATTCGCACCAGAAAAGTAGGTCGTTCAACAAAGCAATACAACATGGTTAGAGTTCAACCGGACGGAAACTCGGAAGATACCATTTCTGCAGATGAGGAAGACGTAAATTGGCTGAACTTGTTACGAATTTCATGGAAATTCCTTTTAAAGGAGCCATTATCGGCCCCGATCGAGACAAATAGAAAGATGCAGTATACTCAGAAATTAAATGTCTCGTTAAAAATAATACTTGGAAGATAGTGGATAGGCCAGCAGAAGCAAAAATTCTAGGATGCCGAACGATTCTACGAAACAAATATGGGCCTGATGAATCCTTAAAATGTCATAAGGCTCGTGTTATTGCTCAAGGATTTCCTCAAAAACCAGAAATCGACTTCAACGAGACCTTCGCTCCAGTAGCAAGACTCAGTTCGTTTAGACTATTGGTAGCATTGTCAGCTGAATATAATATGTTTATCGAGCAACTAGATGTGACATCAGCTTTCATGAATGGAGAAATATACATCGATATCTACATAAAGCAGCCAAATCTATTGGATGAGATACTTCATAGGATAGTTGAAAAGGAAACAGATACTCGGCTCGTCACAAAGGCAAAAACAATGATAAGAAATTTAAAGGGACATGATACGGTTTGCAAACTCAATAAAGCATTATATGGTCTACGTCAAGCTGGTAGGCAGTGGAACTCACGCGTTTCGCAACTTATAACCCCAAATCACTAATACTTTCTTCAAAAAGGACATTAACAAATATACATGGGCAGATAGAGGCACCAGATCAATTGATTATGTAATAGTCAATACAAACACTTCGCCACTGGTCACAGACACGCACATATACAGAAGGACGGATCAACTCAGACCATTACCTGCTCACAAGCAAAATAAACATCCCAAATCCCTGATTAAGAAAGGGAAAAAAGAAACTAAATAGAACAAAAATTTTTAAGACACTTACTCAGTGAGGAAATGGATTAGAAACCTATACTAGAAAAGAACGGCCAAATATCTACAAATATATGTAGCACTTCACCGAACATACAAGCAGAATGGAGCAATATTAAGGAGTGTATGCGAAGATCTGCAGAGGAAGTACTAGGATGTAGATACAAGAAATACAAGAAAAGCGGACCAAGAATGTGGAACGAAGAATTAGAAACGTTGATCTCGGAGAAACAAACAGCTTATCACAGATATCTGAGCTCCAAAAATGAATAAGACAGACAAACATATAGATACAAGTGTAATGAAACTAAACGAGCAATAAAAGCCTATCAACAAAGCTGGGACAAATACATAAGTCAAAACAAACATGATACAATATATAAGGACAAAACACGTTCAAACAGATCCGTTCGCGGATGTTACTCGCATATACTCTGTCTAAAGTTAGAATACTATATAGTGCTGTAGAAAAGGGAGCTTTTCCGAAATATATCATGAAACACATCAATTTTCAATTTTAGACACAAATTAATCAAAAATACCTCATATTCGCCTTGTTACATAAATATATTTTTTAATAGAAATAACAATGACATAAGTTTTTTTTTTAATATACTCTTTAGCTTTAAAACGCTGTATTGTAAAGTTCTTAAAAGTTTTTTGTTGCAAAGATGATTTTTTTAAAAAAAGTGGATTTTTAGATACCCAAAAATACCTCATATTTTCCTTGTTACATAATTATACTTTTTAAAAGGAATGACAATGGCATAATTTTTTTTCGAAAGTATGACTCTTTAGCTTTAAAACACCGTATTTGAAAATCCTCAAAAGTTTTTTGTTGTGAAGATATGATTTTTTGAAGGAAAAGTGGATTTTTGATCAATTTCTCATTTTTCCTTCATAACTTTACAATAAATTATTTTTCGGCAATGCTGATTGTGCAGTCATATATCTGAAATTCTCTTTATTTAAAAAAAAATGGTTAAAAAATATTGATTATAATCAAAGTTATAGCTTTTCAAAGTTGAAAAAGTCTCCCAGACCCGAAAATGTCTTTACGTATTTTAAGGGATCGGTGTGTTTAAAGGTTAACCCTTTTTTTTTAAAAAAGGTAATTTTATACTGATATCGTGCATTTTGTCTAGTGACTTCATATTGTTTAATAACATATAAATCTGATGAAAATGTGGAAATGTGAAAAGAAAAACGCTGTTTGAGAAACGACAATGGAAACGATGTGACGATGATGACGACGATGTATCTTAATGTGAAAAATTGACATTTCGGATTTTGTATCGCGATATTTCTGCTCGTACAGTACGAAAAGAAAAAATAAAAATATTTTTATTATACAATTCAAACCCAAGCTATCGATTGAGACTATTCAGAACTTGATCGGTTCAGCCATTAGTGAGATCCGATAATCTTGGGAGCTTGTAAGTCGCCGGTTCGCGTGAAGTAACATAAGTGATCTAGCGTTACGTATTCATTTGACGTAAAACACTATTGTGTCTCTTGATAAACCAGATATAGTAATAAAATTCTTTGTTATTTGTATATGTATAGCATGTGTTTCTTGCCCATTTGTCACTTCTAAACTTTGATAATTGTCACTACTAACCTCTCTTGAATTTATGACAGAATTACATGTCATAAATTGTTTTAATTGTACAAGTTTTCTTCTTGTTGCCCTATAAGAGACGCAATAGTGTCTCGCGTGAACATGCAGCGCGATGAACAAACGCGAGATCGCCCCGTGTCTCTTAATGCGAGCCAGCGAGTTGCGAGCTCCCGAGATTATCTCAATAACGGCTAAACCGATCATGTTTGAGAAGGCTTAATCGATAGCTTGAGTATGAATTGTATAATGAATGTTTTTATTTTTTGTTTCTCTCCGTGCCCTACGAGTGGAGATATCGCGATACAAAGTCCAAATCTCGAAATTTTCATGTAAGATGCATCATCGCCCTCAGAAAATCTCCCTTTTACATTTTCATCAGAGACTACATTTACACAGTCTGATTTGCGCCGAAATTATAACATCAATGTTATAAAACTGATCAATCATAAGTACTTCTCTAAAGAATAGAATGATTGTAATGAACAAGTTTCAACTACGGATGTTATTAAACCCGATTAATGACAATGTGTAAACGTAGTAAGAGACGCTTGCCTACAGCCACTAGGGCTGCGTTCGAAAACGCTACCCTGATGGTAGACCCGGGTGAATGGTGGTGGCGGTAGAGTGCACCTCGGGTGCGAAAAGTTTCCGAACGGCAAATAAATAAATATGGCGGATGAAAGAATCTCCAGCTAATATTGTTATATCCTGCGTCGTAACTTCTGGACTAATAAAACCTACTTTGAATAATTTGTATTCAGAAAGTAGATGATGAAGCAGATGGAATAATTGAGGCAAATTTTGTTGAAGCCCAGTTAAGATTCGGCAATCGAGGCTACTGTGAGGCTAGGGAACAACTATATGTTAACGAAATAATATCAAGATTTAGTAATGAAGTGTGACACCTCGATTGTATCTTAGACAAGTATGAACGATTTTGTGTTGTGGTTCCAATTATTATTATCTATGTCGAACCTGACTCACCGCTGTAATGTTAACATTCGATACACGTTGTAATTTGGACATCGATGTTCAACACTCATCTTTAATTTATACCAAATGACTGCACTGAAGTGAACTATAAAGCTTGCGGCACAAAGCGTTTTTTTCATGTAAAGATCGTTCTACATTAGTCGCATCGCAGTGTCGCAAACATTGTGAGCTAATAAACATCAAGCTAACATCAAGATAGCTGATTGGATCGCAACGTTTACGACGCTGCGATGCGATTAATGTAAAATCATCTTTAGATCACATGAGAGCTAGTAAATTACTAAATTTGCAGAACACAGCATGCAGAATTTCTAGTAATTTACTAGCATGCTATCTAGCACAAAAATCGTAATCATACATTATACATTTTATTTGATAATCTTTTTATATGCAGGTTTAAATCAACGTTAATAAAGAATTGTCAAAAATGAGACAAATAGTGGAGAGAGTATTTTCTCTATTAAAGGAGAGATTTCGAAGAATGAAGTACCTACATATGAGTATGACAGATCTGATTCCTTATGTAATATTGGTCTGTTATGTGTTACACAATCTATGTCTTCAGGGATGTAATGATAGAGTGGATGATTTTCTAAAAGGGGGAAGACAGTATAATAGAGATAATTCGAGGTCAAGGGCCAATTGCTGAACTAAGGGAAGACATTATTTACAATGATGCTCGAAGGTCAGCAAAACGTAATTATTTAATAACACTAATAACTTGAATTATAAGATGCAAGTGCAGTCTAATTGTGCCAAGAAATCATGCTGTACTTTATAATAAGAAAACAATATAAGATGAGAAATATAAATATAATATGTGAACAGTTCCAGATCTGTATGGATCTTCGACTAGACTATAAATTACGTAATAAATAAAATCATTTTATCAAAATATATTATTTTATATCCTCATTTCATATAATTATTAGTTGGATAGAGAATATTTGGCCGTAACTATTAAATATAATTATATATTTTTATAGAGCCTAGTTACACTCTCAGAAATCATTGTTTGATAGCAATGAAGAAGATAATTACAGAAGATCCTTATAATATATCTAAACCAATCCTAAACTATTGCAACATAATAAATAATATATTTTATAACTTATGAAGTAGAATCATTAACAAAGATACAAATTAGATGAAATTCATGTAGGACTATCTTTTTTTATTTTCCAAATATCAATAATTAAAGTATACTAACATCTTTAAGGGATTACATCCAGGTAAAACTTAAAAGAAACAAAAAAAATTTTGTCTTATACTAAATATGCTTTAGAGTCTTAAAATAAGGTAAATTAATAAGGTAAGTTAAAAATTTCTAGTTAAATATGAAATAATATTACTCAAAACTTTAAACGTGTTTTTCTGGAAACCATTTTTTGACGCTTGCAGCAATAACTTTAACAAATTTTATCCAATCCATTAAAAATTTTTATAGTAATTGCTAAATTAAATTCTTCTCTAGGAAAGTACATGTGATTTTTACGATCGGTTAAAAAATTCCCCAAGTTTCTCTATGTTTTCGAGCGTTCACTCTCTTAATCTTTTGGCAGATCTTTCTGAAATATTAAACTCTGCATTTCTTAAAAAAAAAAAAAAAAAAAAAAAAAAAAAAAAAAAAAGAGAGAGAGAAAAAAGAGAAAAAAGAAAAGAAAAAAGAGAGAGAGGAAAAGATATTCATTAAAAATACATTACAGTAAAATACAATAAAAATAAAATTTATTTTTTCTTTTTATATTGGAAAAAAAGACAAATAAATAAGATGTAAGAAGTTTAGCTGAAGAGAATAGACCTACTAAAACATGCAGAATCCTTCTAGTAGATATAAATCTTTATATTGTATCTAATGAATGATAAAAATAGAATAACATAAATAGGATCTCCCTAAACATATTTTAAATAATAAATTAAATTATAGTGTATTTATATTACTCATAGGTAATTTAAACTATATAGTTTCTTATTTATTTATTGTTCTTTTACTGCTAAGTAACTAAATTCAGATTTTGTACATCTGTTCTATATAGTAACTGTACGAAAAATGCAAATATATCTTGATTGGGTTCCTAAACAGCTAAGTTACTAGAAAAAAGTCAACGTAACTGTCCAACCATCAATTGAAAACTGCATTAAATTTCTCAGGATCCAAGACTATTCCATACTGTAAAGATTAAAAATTGTTTAAAAATAGATATAGGCTGAAATTCTGGACAAAATCTATAGAAAACTTCGAAACTATTGCAAAACTATCAGAAATGCTAGCTAGAACTCCTAATAACATAATATTTTATTCTTATGGTGAGGTATCAGCATTCAAAATTATTTAAAAATACATATAGGCCTGAACTCTTACCGAAAACCTATCAGAAACTCTAGAACTTTTCGAGAACTATAGAATTTCATCGTAAAAATCAATTGTTTTGTAACTTGAGGTGTGGGCGCAGATTAAAAATTTACTTAAAAATACTTAATAACTGGAACCATAGCTAAAACTGACAGAAACTCTAGAATTATTGTGGAAACATAATTCTTGATAAAATTTCTAATTTTTGAAAGTTAGATGCCAACTTCACAGACTCAGAAACATACTTTTTATGAAGTTGCTTCCCTTCAAATTTATTTATTAATAAGCTAAGAGTATGTGTGCAAATTAAAAGTCAATTTTGTTTGGAAATGTGGAAATGAAAATTAATCGATTAAGATTATTTAAATATTTATTCGTATTAGTTGGGAGACTATTGTAAATTTCCCTATCCTCTCGCTCCAAATTACTTTAATAATTTCTTTATTAAAAGTATACAAACAGAAATTCAAGATATGTATATGTGTGTGTGTGTGTGTGTGTGTAAACTACGAGCAATTGAATGAACTAAAGCTAATTAATCATCTTAACAGAAGTTAATTCACACATAATTTAAACTTAATTCATAATTAAATTTAAATTAATTTTTTCAAGATCTTATTTTATTTTAAGAAATCTTTTATTTCAATTTCTATTTTTTGGGTATACAATTTTTTTCAATGTTTCTACATAATCATGACAAACCGCTCACCTTTTTTGAAACATATATGTAATGTGATGTGATGTGATATATGTACATGCGTATATGCATTATGTAGGTACGAATATGCATGATGTACTTGACATATCAACTAAAACTATCAAAATATTGTGTACACATACCAGTATGAGCATAAGAGACGGGCACTTTCCAAATGCTGACGTGGCTGAACACGTTCGCTAGAAACTTGCCCAGGGCTAGTGGCACGATGAGCCGCAAGTAGTAGCTCCACGTTATGTTAGAGGAATATTTCCTCACGCCCCACAAATTGAAGAACGGGCCGGAATACACAGTAATCGAAGTCAACTGGACCATAGTCACTGTGAGTGGATACGGAAACTCCGACAACAACATCTTACCGACAACATTGCTGCTGCTAGACACCGCGTACCACAGTAGACACAGAAATAACACTGTTATAATCTCGCGATTATTTCGTCTATCGTTCATGGTGTTTCGCGCGAAAGCGCGATACCCAAGTTCACGTCCAATCTCCTAATATTCGTCACTTTGTACAGTATATATACACGATACACGCAGCTACACGCGATAAGTGCAATAACTAACTGGATCCACAGAATCCACTCGGAAATCTTCGATCTCCGCATCCGTACTGACAGACAGCGTTCGAATGTCTAGCCAGTACAGTGTGGCCAAATCCAGTAAAAGAAATGTAGTACCAATCTAAAGAAATTTTTTATCAGAGGTGCGTTCCAAAATTCTAAGGTTTGTCTAGAGATCCTCAAGTAAGAGATTGGACACCGCTTAGACAACTTTTGATTGGTGCTTTGATTCGCCATATTGTTCAGGACACTTTCGGCGCGCTTTCAAAAAATGTTTAAATCAATTTAGTATATATGTAGCTTATTAACACACAAAAATGAATTTAATTAAGAATTCATGTATGTTTATATTAATGGGTCAAAGAAAATAAAAAAATACTAAAATCAATAAAAAGTTTAATTTAATACGAGTATGCTTATTTGGTCTTTATGCAAATTATTTTATTTATATAAAATAACAACTTTAATAAATCTTAATTTTCTAATTTGATGTATATGTACATGTATAATAAATACATTTGTAATGCTAATTTCCAACTTATAATACATGTATCAGTAGAGATTCCGTCAATGTATTGTTCATGTCTAATTGTAAAATATGTCAATGTTGTCGATGTTTGGACGTGTGTGTTATTTGGGACTTGGTTGTTGTATCTCCGGGCACCGTTGACAGATACGAAAATTTATCGACCGTCTTTAACATTATCTCAAGAAAATGTGCTATTTTCCTTTGAAAGAACCTAAAAGATGTGGAATTTGGATTAAATTAAAATGTTAATCGAGAAAATTGGACACCTAATAAACATTCTGCATTGTGTCAAGTAATATATTGAACATTATTGACAATTTTGACAACATTGAACATGACTTTGATGATCAAGGTTATTTAATTTTTTATAAATATAAAATTTTTTAATGATAATGGAATTACATTAATAATACATAGGGAACACTTTGCTTCTGAGATGTGGGAAAATCAACGTGATGGTTTTTTGAAACTAAAAGGAAATGCTACACCTACCATATTTGGAGATGCGGGTAATTTTTTTATTTATTCAAAAAATGAAAGTTAATAATGCGAGACAAGTATTGAGTCATTCTGTTGCTTCAGCGTTAACATTTGTTGGGAATAATAATGGTTTGTTATACGGATATCATTGAAGTAGTAAAAATAAAATTGTACGAGTTTCTCGCTCTAACAACAAATTATGATGAATTAATAAAGTACTTGTGCGCGAAAAAAGTTATTCGCAAAAAATTAAGTGTCCGCGTCGTAAAAATATTGTAGAACTAATTAGTGGACAATTACTTTTCCATTGTGCACAATTATTATAAACAAATATAAATAAATAAAGTAAAAATATGAAAAAAATACTATATATCATTTTTATTATTTTGTTATTATACTATTTATTATTGGGGCGAAACGAGGTCTACAGATGTATTGTTCCACATAGGTTTGCGACGGTATAACTTCGGAAAAGCTGCTCTCCATACTCACACATACACACACACATACACACACACATCTACGGTAGGACCTACGGCCCACCCCTTGCACCCCCTCCCGTGTGTGCGTGTGCGTGTGCGTGTGCGTGTGTGTGTGTGTTTGGGTGTGTGTGTGTGTGTGTGTGAGTGGAACAGAACATCTGTAGACCTCGTTTCGCTCGCGAGGCAGAGGGGGGGGGATGGATCTCGCTTCGCGTGGGAAGTCGCAAACCCATGTAAAACAGTACTAACAACTTGTAAGATGGGCGTCGTTCCGCGTGAAAAGTCGAAAATCCATTATAATTTTTACAAACTTTTTATGATTATAACTTTTTAACGAAGGGCGAGCGACGGCTAAAACTTGTTGGAGATTACTCTGGGTCATGCCCTTGATAACATATGTCAAGGTCAAGGTCATCGGGGCTGGCTCCCTCTATCTCTAAATAATTACCAAATTTTTTTCACTGTCTACAATTTGTGTGTTCTCCCAATCGAACATATGATTTTCATTTATAATGTACTCAGTGACTACTGAATGTCTTGATGAGTCTAGTCTTATATTATTTTTATGTTCTTTGATTCTAGTACCGACACAGAACATATACTATGAGAAATGAAAGCTCTGTATTTAACATGGGCAACAAAATGTAAGACACTGCCATCTGGTGGTGAAGTGGGAAATGAAATAGACTGTAGAATTCAAGAGAGGGAAAGGAAATATAATTCTTTTAACCCTGCTGGTCTGTTCGGGTTAAATAGACCCGAACAGACTAGCAGGGCTAGGCCTACTTTTTTGCGCCAATATAGATTTTAACTTTAATCTCGGTTAAGTTACTTGTTATCTTTTTCTAATTGTTAAAACTAAAAAAAAAAGATAGAAAGTAAATTAANCAATATAGATTTTAACTTTAATCTTGGTTAAGTTACTTTTTATCTTTTTCTAATTGTTAAAACTAAAAAAAAAAGATAGAAAGTAAATTAAACCGAGATCAAAATTAATGTACATTGGTGCAAGTGGGCCTAAATATTGGAATTTGAAATAGGTAATAATCGAGGTAATAATGTACATATGTAAAATTAATGAAGACAAAAATATGAATACTATTTACAAAACAT
>QKQZ01000669.1:0-12420 GCA_003595255.1 Solenopsis fugax | reverse complement strand
TATATACATACCCAGCAAACACAGAATATTGCAGCAACATTACAGCAATGTTGCAATGTTGCTGCAATATTCTGTGTTTGCTGGGTATGTATATATATATATTACATATGCTTGTCGCAAAACCGGGTATGACAGTGAATTGGCGAGCGCGGGAGAGAAAGGGAAAACTTGCGAAATGGGAAGAAAGCGAGGGGAAAGAAGGACGAACTTGATGTGCGAACAAGAAAGAAGCGAGAGACGAAAAATCTTAGAAAAAAGTCGCGGACATAAATCGAAGGAGCATCGAAGCGTTCGGAGAAACGACGACGTGTTTGGTCTTTCATAGATACAATATATTTTCTCCTTTCAATTTCGTTATTCGTCGTTAGCACACAGTCGTTAGCGCGGCCTGTAAATTTTTCGTTTCCTTCGATGCGAAAAAGTACATCTGCCACTTTTACTTGCATTCAATTTCATGCTAGTGTAAATTGCGTCTCGATTAATTTGTACGCAGTAAAAAATTTTTAACATTTTTGCATGTCCCAGAAAGTCCACTCTAAATTTTAAGTTAAAATAACTTTTATTCATCGTGTTACTTATTGACAAATTAAAAATGTTATTAAGTAATTGACACAATATTTACATTTATTTTTACTCATAAGAAATGTTAATAGAACATTTTCGTTCGTAATCATGTTAAATTAACTTTGAGACATGTTGATTATTTGAAATAATTGTGTTAAAAGTACTCAAAATAATATTCCATTTCTAAGAGACATACACAAAGTGTTAATTTATAAAGTTGACATAAATGTATCACATGAAAATGTTATAAAAATAATAACATATCAGTGGTATGTTAATTTTACATTGAAGAAGTAATGAAAACATGCTAACACAAGAAAATTTTAGCATATGGACCTATATGTATGCACAATTTTTTACTGTGTATCTTTGCATCTTCTTTGTATCTTGATTAATTTGCTATTACGTCTGTCGGATCGTTGGCAATCGATCGCGGACAAAGTGATCGGGGCCGCAAAAATCGAGGATCTCTATCGAGATGTATGTAATACGTTACGGGAGAGCCGTTTGCGTTGAGCACCAACGAAACCGCGGCCGAGTACGATTTTGGGTTTGCACTGCGAATTTGCAAATGACTGTATTGTGTGCATAGTCAGTAGCGTAGCTGGCTGTAACTACTGCAACGAGAATGGAGTATATTCGATTACAAAACACGGTTGAGGTCTTATTTAATAGAGCGCGCGCGCGGGACTCCACCGCTGGAAATTCAGTTCGACACTCCGACCGAGGGTGATCGGCTCTTAAAATGAGGATTGAATTTAACGCCTCGCACTCTTGTCGACGCGGCAGCGTAACGCTGAGATATTAATTTTCCAGAAAATTCTGCAAGAATGCGTACGTTTTATTTTCATCGAAAAATTAGTCGTGACTCATTATGTTTCCCCTTCACGTTCATCAAAATTGCATAGCGCGTTTAAAATATCGCTAGTTTATTTAATTTAATTTGTGTTAAATTTAATTGAATTTATATTAAATCAAATTCAATTTATGATTGATTTTTTAGTTATATTAATGGAAATTAATATCTTGAAGCACTTTCTTCGAATGCGAAACGGCTTGTCGCAAACGTAGAACAACGCGCGAAATTTCGATGATTTCGCGGATGACTGGCGAGAAAAACGTTTGCAACTCTCGATACCGCTCAATCGCAAACATGTATAAAATTATACTGATCCATCCATGCGATTTTAAATACTCCAGACATTTTGCGACTGATCAACACAGAAGAAATCATTAGAAAGAAAGATAAAGATGATTAGAAAATCAATGGTCGTTTTAATTGCGATTCTGTTTACTCCTGCTGGCGCTGATTGCTAATTAATCGAGTTAAGCAAATACATTAAACGGATCGTTTAAAAATTAATACAAATAAAATGAGTATAAAAGACCGTAATAAAATGAGCAAATGTTGAATGTCAATTTAATAAAATTATTTATTTAATACGCTGCAGTAGCCATGGAACGACGTTTCGAGTTGATTTGACTAAGCTTTCTTCGGCTAATACACAAATTCAACTAAAATACATGATTAAGTGATGAAGCGTGTGACAATAAATCGGAAAATTAATCGAGTTATCTGATAGTCTCGCGCACGATTTGCTCGCGACGGATATACGCGTTGGATACTCATGCGTGCGTGACGCATCCCGACGCGGTCCCCTCCCGATGATAAAACTTTCCAACGAGAAATTGCATCGGTGCCGTGTCGCTTAACGGTAAAAGAATCAAATTATGCAAATAATCGCGGAATCGGAAAGGGAAAAGTTGCAACTTTTAGGGTAGAAATTGACTTTCGCGGCGCAAGGAAAATGGCATAGAATAATTTGCCACGGGAGAAAAAAATGTAAAGAAAGAGAGTTTCTGGGAGGGGAGGGGAGGTAAAGCTGCAGTTTAAATTTAAAGTTATTAAATTGTAGACATTACGCGATTCACATTCGAAAAACTTCCATCGTAAAATATATAATTGCAGCGAGCCTCTCTCTTGTTCTAAAAGGATATATTTCTTTGATTAGGAAATATACCGGCCAAAATTATATCACCTTTCGAGTTTTTTTTTAGCATAACTTGTTTTAAAGGGCACGAATCTCTATTAAATTATAATATGTTTTGATGATAAGTATAACTTACGTAAATAATAACTTTTTATCAAATAATGAAAACAGCAACTTGTGAAAAATTAATTTTATTTGAAATTTCCAAAATATGTTAAATTTTAATCATAAATTTTGAGTCATTATAACAAGTATAAATAATGTGGAATATTAAATCTAACTGCTGAAACTAGGTTATGATGGTAAAAACAATGATTGCGACGCGAAAAACAAAGAAAGCACAAAAGTGCGACTATGAAAAAATTAATAAAAAATTCGGATATCATAGTATATATTATCAAATCTCATTACACTTTACGTACAAGATGTACCTTTCATCAAGTGTTTACTATACAATTTTGAGTGCATTCAATTAACTTCGATAAAAGTTATGCTCAAAAAATCGAAAGGTGATATAATTTTGGCCGGTACTGTATAATAGAATGGCGCAATTATTAAAATCGCAAATTGAATAAATCGAGAATAATTCGCCTTAGAAACATCGTAACTCGTACGTCGGAAGATGATTTCTGAGCGAGCACAATTGGCGGTCGATCCGTCGACGCCGTCTTCTCGGAGTGAAAGACGACGACGGCGGCGTCGGCGGCGTCGGCGGCGGCGATGCAATTCTCTCCTCGTACGCGGAAAGATCGTGCCTGTTTAATTTATCCGATGAGCTGTGTAATTACTCCGTTAAAGCGCGGAGTAATAATGCAATGAGCAGGCCGCAGAAGCGCAATTTGCCCGCGGAAGTGAAGACGTTGGGATGTTCAGAGATTGTCTGAATGAATAGCGACGTCGGCGGGGAAGTTACGCTCTCTCACAGTCGTATTAAAGCACCCGCGCTCTCTTCCCCGTTTCTCTCCCTATATCCGCCCTATGGATTAATCCGCCGCGCCGCCTCGGAGCGGCGGAGGCTCGGGACTTGCTACGGTTTGCGAAATCGATAATATCGGCTACGCTGCGTTTTCGCGGTTCCACATTCGCGGCGCGCCTCGATACGCTTTACGTATTCGATATGCGCTGATGCGGCGATAGGGCTGTGACTGGATTTATTATGCAATGAAAGTAACCGCGAGTTTAATCCAGGAATAATGCCAGGGTTTGGTTAACATTTTGTAGCGAATGGCTCACGAGCTGTTGAATAAAAAAGGAAGTGTTTTATTTTAAGATATCAAAATGTTTTATTTCCGTTTCCGTTTTTCAAATGCTTAAAAATGCTTTAGTTTTAAATCTGTCTGTTTAGATTCAAAATACTAAAAACGTTTGAATCTGAAATAACTTTAAACGTTTTAGTGCTTTAAATCTGAACGTCGTTTAAAATAAAAACATTTTTAAATATCTAAAAAAAAAACGGATACAGAAATTAAACATTTTACTATTTTTAAATTAAACACTTCTTTTTTTAAGTGATAATCCGCAAAACGTTATATCCGAAAGACAGTCTCTCCGGAGACGAAGGACCGTCTTCGTTAATAGCATTGTCAATTTAATAGTCTATTTTTGTTTAGCTTCTATTTTTCCTTCATTTGCATATTCGAGTTTCCTCTTGCTTGTTTTTCAAACGGGAAATGCCGAGTGATCAAAAAAAGCCTTCTGCAAAGCAGAAGAGAATTACTATCGCGGTCACTTCAGGGAAAGTATGCACGTTTGAGGAGAGTGTAGACACCATTAGAACATGCTACGGAGATGCGAATGGCGCGTGAGTAGCGATGGGAAGAGGGTTGAAACAACGTCCGGTCGAAAGTGCCCCTTTTTCCTTTCGTCATGATAGATTTACCATTCCACTTCCATTGCTGCTTTCCTTCTCCCAACTTTGGACTGTTATCTCCTTTGATCTTACCGTCTTGAGCTTTGACCGATAACGTAGAAGATTGATTCACAGCGAGACAACCGTATTGTAAGTTGTTTCACTTAACAATTAGGAAGAGAGTAATGGTACATCTTTCCGAAAAGTATTTCTATCATTTCCGATGATTCGCCTTCTCCATTACTCTGCTCATAAAACATCTCTGAATAATTCGTTGAAAATATAATATTTTTCTCATTTCACAATAAGATGACTTTCTGCAAGTTTGTCGACTGTATTGAATCGATTTTTACTTTCTACTTTCGTGTGCTATTTAATATTTCCCAATTTTATTATTTCAGCATGATACACTGTTAAATTCACAATGTTGAATTGTACCCAATTTGAATTATTTATGTTATTAATTTGACTGAAACAGCGGAATTAAGAAATTTAACTCAAGTGATTTATTAAATTCGATTCTATAATTGAAATTTATTTTATTATTTATCAGGTGCATACATTAATACGAACACAGTTTAAACTTTGAAACTGAGCAATTCGGTCATAGAAATAAGTTTAAATTTTGACATACATGGAAGTTAACAAATAATGAATTTAACTTAAAGAACTGGTTTAAATTCGATTCTTTAATATTTAACAGTGTATATATTTTTTATTTCAAGGGTAGCGGCTCATCTATGCATTGCGTAAAGTATATACGTTTATAATACTTAAAATCGCAAGCATGGAATTTTGGTCGTTAAAATTAATTGTTCCCCTAACAATATGCGAAAGTAGAAAGAATCCTTTTCGATCTTGATAGAGCGGGTTGCTGAGGGTAGCATAAACTCACGTTACCGGGACAGAGTTCGAAGAATTTTGAATCGATTGAAACGGATCGAGATTTGCGGTCATAGAAATAGCGCGGTGGAGGGTGAGAAAATTCCGACATTCAATCGACCATCCTTCTGGGCGTTCCTCCCTCTCGATTAGTTCGCTTGTCAAGAGGAAACTTTAGCGCGACTTTGATCCACTGAGAAGTTCCGCGAAGGAAAACGCGGAGAAGTTACCTCGCGTTTATGCGTTAACATTAAATTAATCATCGTCCTTAATTCGCCAAGTTCGAGATTAACACGATCGAAAGTCGGTATCCGAAAATCCTTGATCGCGCTCGCTTTTTTTCACATTGCTCATTTGCGACAACGAGAACATAACTAAAAGAAAAAGAAAAAAACACAAAATCTTTCAGTTTGAATGTTTTGAGTAGTAAAATTTTTTAACATTATTTTTAAAATCCAATTTTGGTGTAACAATTTAGTCTGCTGATTGTCTACACAAAAAAAAAATTAGTATCAAATCAAGAATTCATTATTTTATATATAAGCAAGAATATAAAATTTTCTTGGAAAAATTTATAATCTTAAACAGACATAATATGCTTACATGAAGAAAACTTTTCTCTTCATATAATGTCAAATTATGTCTGTTCAAGATTATAATTTCTTCCAAGAAGATTTTATATACTTGCTTATATATGAAACAATGAATCTTGATTTAATACTAATTTTTTTTTCTGTGTAGAGGAACAAAAAGTATCATTAGCACTGTATTGAATTCTGATTAAAATCTTTTTTTTGCATACAACTAAAAAAAAATTTTTTTAGTTATATCGTTGCAGCAAATAAGCAATATCTATTGCTCCCACGGTTTCACGATCGTTTTTCAATGCAACTTCCCGTAAGAGGGCTGAAAGGAAGAGAGGTGGAGGAGGGATTCGACGGGACTCTCGAATTGGACGAGGTACGCACAGGGAAATGAAAATTCCCAAACGAGTTGTCGGGAATTGTGCGCGTAATCCAGCTTCTTTTTTTTCTCGTTTGCCCGTTAATTCATCGGATTATCGAAAAAGTGCATCCTAAGAAGATTACATTACACGAATTAGAAAACGGAGTTAAATCGCGCCGCTCTCCATACATCCCGTATAAACACGGCTCTCGGGAGATCGGACCTTGAAGAAAGAACGTCTTTGACCGGCTTGCATTGAGATAATATTGACGGAGATAAAAGGCACTTCGCACTCCCTTTGGCAGAATCAAGCCCTTTGAAAAGCTAAAAAACACCGTTTCCTTGACGTCGCCGATGTTTAACCCGCGGGTAAAATACGCGCGGGATTAATCCGGAACGCTCGTTCTCCGCGTCTCTCTTTACAGGCGAGAAAATCTAAACGACTGCGACGTCCGACTTTGCGAGCAACGTGGTTCGAGGAGGGAAGCCCTACCTGCTAGCCTCGCGCATTAAGAACAGACGAGAGATTAAGGATTCCAATTGGATATTACCAGCACTCTAAATTTTTAGAAGTGAAATGTGTCACTCTTTGCTGGAGTGAATAGGAGATCACTTCATTTGGAGTGTTTTTTCACTCTTACGGAGTGAATATGTTCACTCCTTGTAATGGGGTGAACAAATTCACTCTTACTAGGAGTGATTTAGATGCCTGATCAACATTCACTTCTATAAGAGTGAAATTTCAGTCCGATAAGAGTTGTGTATGGAGTGATTCTTTCTCTTGAAGTGATTCTTCACTCCCTACACTGAAAAAAAGTCTAGTTATAACTACCAAATGTATAGTGAAATAGTATCAATGAAATATTTTATCAATATAACCAAAAATAATTTTATTTTACTAAATGTTTAGTAACTTATACCAGATTTGATAATACTTACTGAACATTTAGTAAAATAAAATTATTTTTGGTTATATTGATAAAATATTTCATTGATACTATTTCACTATACATTTGGTAGTTATAACCAGACTTTTTTTCAGTGTAAGAGTAAAAAATTTACTCTAATTACGAAGTAAATGCTTCACTCCTTCCTTGAAGTGAAAATTCACTCTTACAGGACGGGCGCAACTTTCACGATCACTAGGAGTGACATTTCACTCTTTTAAGAGTGAAATTCATTAAAAAAAAAAATTTAGAACGAGCGTCTTTCCGCTTTTTTCCAGCCCCTTCCGGAGAGTAGGATACTCTGATTTACACGCTCGTTTCTCGGCGCCTGATCGTGCGCTCGTCGGCTCGTCGCGTTCAGCAAAGAGCGATAAGGCCGTTTGCGGAAACGGGCCGCCGCGCCGTGACACTTGGCCACGGCCATTGAGTCTCGCCGGAAGTCACGTCGACGACGACACGGCGGGGTAAATGAGGCGTGCACGCGACGCTATAGAGCTCGGACGATCGCTGTGCCTCCCTGGCCTATACCGAGTCAATTCGCGCACCTACTCGTGTATTCGTCGCGTCGTACGGCGAGATTATCGCTGCGATTTCACCGCGGCGGAGGGAAATTTTCTCCAAGAATTCCGTAACGACTGGCGGAATACCTATACCGGACGATAACGACCACTCTGAAACCCGAGTCCCCGTAACCTGATTTGTTACCAGAGTGGCCGGCGATATCTTCGGCTGAATGATGCTCGATCAACAGGGAAGTTGATCGCTTGAAAAATGTCTGAAATGATTAATGGTGTCGCGATACGATAATATCGCGACGAAAGGCGCCCGTCGTTTGCTTTTTAAGTAACGCGAGTCGAGCGTCGTGCGCGACGACGAAATTTCGAATGGCGGAGACGCGAAAGGTCCTCGACGAGGATTTTTCGGTCTGCACCGAACTCGGAATAAACGATTCATTGGCATTAGCGGCTCGTCGGGAAAGTTTATTTTTTTTTTTTTTATATTTTTTATTGGGTAAACACTCGACTGATTTATTAACAATCTGCTGTTCTTGCGGGTCGAATAATTAATTGTCGCTTGGAGCACTTGGCAGTTGCAAACGTCGACTCGGAAAATCGATGAGCGCACGTTATCCCGCGCGGAATATCTCGTCGTATTGCGGCGTATCTCGATTTCGCAGGTGTTTCCATCGAATATTAAAAGCGCAGTCCGCGCGCTACGCATCGAAAAAAAATTTACGCGGTTGACGAAACTAACGAAACCAGCGTGACCATCAGCGGAATGAGCAATTATCGATCGTTCCTGTGTTAAATGGCGATATTACCGTGTGATATTTTTGAAAGGTTTTCCTGGAAGAATATCCTTCTAGAAAGAAATATCTTTATCATGCATCGACTGCATTTAATACTGAAATGACGGACGATTCGAGCAAACTTTTCCATCCCTCCTTCTGTACAGATTCACGTTTGGATTCGAGTTTACAGAACGCTTCGCGGCTCTCTAGATCTTGTTGCAAAAATCTGCTGGGATTTTCGTGGAGAAACCCGAGCAAGCGTTGGATCTCTCGCATTCTAAGCTCTTCTTCTCCTTCCCCTCCGATTTAATATCGCGGACCGCTATGTCCACAAATCGATCGCTCGCGATCGTACTCTGGCGAATTGTCTATCACGAATTTACGATACGTGCCGGCGACACGGCATCCGGGGAAAAAAATGTTTCATATATAATTATACATAAATTGTGCCCATATATAAATATATGTAATTATATATAATCATATATAATTATGTATATATAATTAAATATTATAATTATATATATATATAATGTGTGTATATTGTATATAATTATTTATAATTATATATTCATTCGTATATTCATGAATACTTGTTGAATAAATATATATAATTATATATGAAAAATTTTTTTCCCATGGCAGGAAATACTGTCGATAGTTTAATGCGTAATGCGCGAGAGCGGCGCGGGGGAGCATCTCTCTAATCGTGGAATTGAGGACGAAGAATTTGTAGTGAATCGTCGTCGTCCTTTTTAACATGCGTCCTGTGTTGATCGCGTAAGGTGTTGTTAGCCGAGCCGGCGATCGTCGACGATCGCGACACGTTTCCGCCGAGATGTGTGTGTGTGTGCGCGTGTGTATGTACGTATGTATTTTTGTGTAGAGAAAGTGAAAGATTTTTCGTCGGATTCGCCCTCGTCCGGATTCGCGCGACGCTTCTCGCAAAACCGTTCGCGTAAATTGAAGAACGAAGAGTCCGAGGATTCACTCTGGGCGTTATAGTTAGCGCGTACGATCTGAAAAAAAAATAAATAAATAAAAGAAGTAGCGCGATAGTTGACGATAAAACTACGGAAAGTTAATAGTCCATTAGCCGATATAATTATCACCACTAATTACTAGTCTCGAGCGGGAAAAGGGAGGCCGCGAGGGGGGACGAGCGCATAAAGGGTTGTACGGAAAACCGCAAACGACGGCCGCGCCGGTCCAAACGAGGGTTTCATCCTAAATGTGCAATTCTAAAATGGAAAGCTCCGTGTCGCGCAGTCGGCCTTTCGCCACGATACAGCGTCGCGGTGAATAAATCGATTTCTCCCGGTGCGCGATCGTCGATGCCCCGAGCTCAGCACGTAGTTTGTTGTAATAAAGAGGAATTAATTAGAGTGCACAGATGTGTGCGTACGTTTGTCCAATGCCGTGTTAAAAAAAAAAAAGAAAAAAAGAAAGAAAGAAAAAAAAAAGAAAGAGGGAAATGTGCGAGGAGGTTTCGCATGCCTATCTCTGTCGCGAATTGAATTCCGGCATTCAGATCGCCCACGTCGATCCTTGAGTCATAATTCGCGGATCCTCGGATTCTGGAAACCGCGTTTCGAACTCTCGGATCTTCGGATTCTTGAATCCCCGAGAATCGCAGATTCTTGCGTTCACGAGTCGCGAGGTTTCCGAATACTTGGACGCTTGGATCACCGAATCCTTAAATCCTTGCATTCCGAGAGGTCTCGAGGTCTCGAGGTACGATAAAAATTCATTATCGTATTGATCCGACTCTCTCCTGGGAATTTTTTCCCGCCGAGGTTCTTGAATATATATAATATATATGCCTGAGAATTTTCGAACCGTGAGATTCTTGGATCTTCGTATTACATTTCAAAGTCCAAGAATCTAAATGGATCGTTAATGGACGACGGACGCTCTCGATATGTTTCTTATCCTCGGATTTCTAGGTCCCGCGACCTCAAATCCCCCGCACAGAAGTTATTTGCGCACACGTCGTAATCGACGCCCCGAGAATTATGAATCGAATTTCCGAGGCGAAACATTATTAAACTTTTCCTTGATAGAAGAAAGAAAGAGAGAGAAAGAGAAGGAAGGGGGCAGGTGTCCGAAATTCGTGGTGTATTGTACGCGCTGGTATTTTTTCGGTGTTCCGCGGCGATAGAGTGTAAAATTAGCGACAAGTAATAAGCGTATAAAAAAAAAAGGAAAAATGAAGAGCAGTATATACATAGAGATATTTACATAAGCAAAAAAAAAAGCGACGTCGTAATGTGTATAGATAAAAATAATTTTGGGAGCGCGACGCGCGAACGCTGTGACGATGATGTTACTCATGTTACTACCGCATGACGAATAATGACACTGATTAATTATTATTAACGATTATAATTAAATATTGTCCCGACTATTATTAGAGAGACGTATGGAGATTTATTACTGCGACCACGAAAGCTCGCAAAGAGAAGAAAAAAAAAAAAAACTTTGATCTTTTATCGCAAGGAGGACGTAAAACCAAATATATAAGCGGCACATTTGTAAGGCACAAACGGTGACACAAAATAAGTTAACGCGAGAAAGAGTTGCGCGCGAGAAAGAAAGGGAGCCGAGAGAATGAAAGAGAAAATGGGAGAGAAGCGAAAGCGTGAATGCGTGAAGAGAGAGAGAAATAACGTGCGTGAGAAACATTAGTTCCGTTTTTGAGTGTTGAGAATGTTCATTTGTAATTGTTTAAATCTAATGAGAAATGTACTGTAAAACCATAAGTACTATAGGCACTAAAAATATATCATTTGTTGACATGAAAAAAAAATAAAGGGAAACCGACTGTGTGACATGAATTCTGTCCGCCGGGGTCGACGAGACGGTAATACACGCGCACACCGGAAAAAAAAGACATACGTNTTTCTTTACATTACTTCAGACCACATTTCTACCACAAGCAAGAATTTTTTTTTTTTTTTTTTTCGTTTTTTCTTCGAAATGATGACGAAGCCGCGAAATTAGGAACGCGCGATGCGTTGTACCGTGTCCGTTTGTAAACGGAAGAGCGCACCGCCGCGTGACGGAGTCGCGGAACGTCTTAATTAGGCGAGACGGTCTCGCAAGACGACGAGAGCGAGCATCGAGCTTCAGTCTAGCGTTTAAGCGCGCGTGGGTAATAGTGATATAACAAATAGCCGTGACAAGCCGTGTTATCAAACTTTTTGTAGCAGAAAGAGACGGTACCCGTCGAGCTCTGAGGGATCTCGAGGATCTCCTCCGGATTGAGGGTGCCATTAAAGCGCAAAGTGTGACAGATAGACCATTAAATGTTCATTTTGCCAAGTCGACCGATGTTCATTCCAGTAGCGCTGCGATTACACGCGCGCGATGCGTCTCCGTTACGGTTTTCCGTCACTTATCCGAGAGCGTTGTTCAGTTGTCTAAAGTTGCGTCGGGGGGATATGCGGAAACGACGAAGGGGTTCCGAGTAACTGAGTAAGGCACCGGGGAGAGGGACACACCGTGAGAGAGGTAAGTGACATTTCGACGTCATTCACACGTAGGGATTTTAACACTTACATTTTATTCGTTATTTACAGTTATAATTTACAGCCATAAAAAAATCTAGATGGTACAGTTTGTTAATCAACCTTGCGAATAACATTGTTAAAATTGTATATAAGTTGTGTAATACAAAATACAAGTTATAATCTATAATCTATCTTGGGCGAACATTAGGCTCGCTCGTGTAACATGCTCTCTTTAAACATTTATTACACTTTCTGCAAATGTTGAAAGAATAGCAATTCCTCGTATTTTACGGAATATCTGATATCTGATTTTACAAGTAATCTTTAACAGTAGTCGCCTGGAGTGACTTTGCGAAACGTATAAAGATTATAAAAATTTTATATATAGGGGAGACCGGGGCTATTCGTTGCAGTTTTTTTTCTTTTGCGTATCCTGAGT
>QKQZ01000664.1:0-38983 GCA_003595255.1 Solenopsis fugax | reverse complement strand
GACGAAGAGATGAAACGAAGGAAACGAAAGGTGGAAAAAGGAGCTAAAGAAACGCGAAAGCCGGGGAATTAAAGGAAGATTAAGAAGGCGGTTGCAGCAGAAAGGGAGGTCGAGGCAGCGTCTTGAAGGACCTGCGAGAGGCTTCAGAGGAGAAAGGGACTCCAGAGGAGAGAGAAAGAGAGAGAGAAAGGGAACACAAAAGGGCTATCGCAAGTATTCCCCTCCTCCCCTAAGCCACATTTCTCCGGTCGAATGACGGAATTGCTTTCGAAGGAGAAGTCCGCTCGCGCAACCGACCCGTATTAATGAGAAGCGTTAATTAACGCGACGTCGCGGCCGATGAAGTCGTTTTCGTTTCCGTCCAGGTGCATCGGCCACGCCGGACCTACCCAACATCCTCTTACGTTACACAGCGCGTATGACGGAAGACGAGAAAAAATTATAGGTTCGCCTAAATAACAACAAAACCGATCGACAAAAAACGAATAATAAATGTATCATTATTATACGGGGCAGAGTAATTATTGACTTGACAATTAAAGCTGGAACGGCAGCATGAGACGTTTTAATTGGCGATCGCGGGTACTAGAGAACCGGAGTACGAAGGGCCGGACGACGGAGTTCCAGGCCCCAGAACCTGCTTCGGTCCGGACCCTGCTTCCCCGAAATTCTAATCTTAATTAAATTTATATCCATTACGCCTGACGACGCCCGGCCGACGCCGCCGTATCGCCGCGCGCGAGGAATTCCTCCAGGAGAGCAGGAGCACGTCCCCTCCGTTTAACACGGAGGCTGCAGAAAACGCGGAATCTACACGGCGGCGACTTCTTGCACTCGACTTCGACTTCATAACATTTTCTTCCTCCTATTTTTTTTCTACGCCGCAAGACGAATTGATTCTACTTAGGGGCTTATCGAGGGTCGTCCAGATTGCAAAGCGACGAACTCTGCTTAAAAGATCCGATAGAACTAGATAAGAAAAAAATCTATATATAATCCTATCGTATTTTTGGTTCATAAATATCAGATTTATTCTTTTTTATATTATTTAGCATATAATTTAGTGATTATCTTTAATCGATGTCTGCCTGACCGTGTGTTTTGTCGAAATTGATGTTATCCTATCATGTTTTCAGTTTACATATTATATATTCGATGTATTACTTTAATTTTAGGTTTTGTCTTTTTTATATATAAATAATTAATATCTTTTACATACATATAATTAGTTATCATTTTTAATATATGTATAAAGCAAACCGTAAGCAAATTTTAAGATTGGATTAAACAAGTTAGAAAAACATATACACGTTCAGATAATAATTTACTTGTTTAAATGAGATATTTTTAAGAAATTTTTTCTAATTTTTAGAAATAGATAACTGTTCTACAGTAGCTCGATAAAATATGAGTTCGATTGAAACGATAACTTTACTATAAACTTAGATAAAAGATTACAATAATGTTTAAATCTGTTTTTATCATTTTCTATAGGTCTTTTCAAACTATTATAGAAAGATCTTCTTTTACGTATTCTTTTCTCCGGATTTAATTTGCTGGTCACTTGTCCCCTCTAGAGAGGGAAGACTAAAACGAGAGTCACGCGATATGTATCCCGAGTCCTAAATCTCTCCCGAAGTGAAGTTTCGGTCCCGACGAGTGGACTGTGGCATTTTCATCGACTTCGGATTTTCGAGTCAATTTACCTGAGTCCTCGTCCCGGCGACAAGAGGGTTGGAGAAAAACGGTGAGAAGAAAGAGTCATAGGGAAAGACAAGGGTGAAGGGTGAAGGAGGAGAAGAACGAACTCGAGAGAGAGAAAGAAAGAGAGAAAGAAGTCGGGATAAAATTAACGAACGTGGCTCCACAAAGGTCGAGATAACGTCGTGATAAATTTACGTCCGACCGGCGGCCTCTCACTGCGCGTTCCTTCGGCGTATGCGATCGATCTACCCTCGTGCCCTTCTTACCTTGATGAATTGTAAATCTCTCGATGCAACGGATCGAGATTGAACCCCTCATCAACGGGGATGCTGCATGCTGTGGGGATAATTCGTCACTGTGTAAATTAACAAAAACATGTAGAAAACGTTACTATTCTCTTCGCTCATAGCAAATTTAGTAATTGATAGTAGAAACCTGCTCTAAATTTTTTCTAAGTAAATAACTAATTTACGTGCAATTTTTAGAAGTGATTCTTAAAAAGAAAAAAGTTGCCGAATGCCACTTAAGTACTATTAATGATATATTTCTCCTTTCTTATTAATTTGTACGTAAATGAATGTTGAAAACTGTGGGAAGTTTAATGTTTCACGTATATTATAATGTTTAATCTTTTACCAATAAATTAATTTATTATAATCCTTTTTGCAACCTGCTACAAAAGATATTATTTAGCAAGTCGCTTAAATCGTATCGAATTAAAATAATTAAGAAGATAAGAAATCATTAACTAGTACTTATTTTATTAATAATTTATCAAAGGAAGATTCAAACATTTAATACCTAATAAATAATAATGAAAAAATAAGGACGTCGAAATAAAATTGGTTTGAATTTATTTTTGATATATTTATCCATATCAATTTTTTATTTATATTAATTATTAGTTTTACTATTATCACTTATCAGTCTTACATTAATATTTATAGTAATAAAATTTGGGGCGATACGATTTAGAATACTTGACAGATTTTATAAAAATATAAAAATTTAATATAAAATTTTATGATTGCATTATTATCAGCTACATTTGATTAAAAATGAACATCAGTTGTATCTGACTTTTTAAAGTGTTAGCATGCACAAAATAAGATGCAATCTGTTAAATTTTTATCTATATTACTCATTTCACATTTATTTTATATTTTTGTCACTAAATATTATTTATATTAAGAAAATGAAATACATTGATGATTTAAGAAACCTGTACGCAGTCAGAAACTCTCCCCTGTATTTAAATTATTGTATACAATCGCTGTCATAGTCGCAAATAAACACATCGCTTGCAAGAAACGGTATTTTTGTGAGGGAGAAAATTTTTAATCGCAATTTATAATCACGGAGCTACCCCCCGTCGAGGCGACAATTTGTTATTTGCCAGTACACCCACACATACGCACATGTGCACATATGAAATGTCTTATAAGCGCGTTTGACAAATATCGCTGTACGCGCGTACCTGTTGCACTGACGAGTGATGCACTTACATGCGTTCGGGTTCAAACGTCCCGAAGGTGGCTGGATGTGCCGGCGGCGGCGAAGGATACACACACGGTGTGTGGATATAAGGGTTGCGTACGTGAATTCGCTCGGCCGAGTGTGGTCGTGTGTGAAGATCGGCGACGGTAAGAGGACGAGGGAAGGGAAGGGCCCCTCTGGTTACGCCGGGCTCGGAGTTAGGTCCGAGGGGCCCAGTCAAGGCCTCCAGACATCGTCGGCGGGGGGGCCGTGTGCGAATCTTTGAGCATCGCTGCCGAGAAGGACGAAACGATGGTCCTGGGCCCGATGAACGAGCCGGCGATGTTGTATGCGTATCGTATGCGATACCTCGAGACCCCGAAGATCCCGAACATCGCTCCAAGTACTCGGGGACCTCTTAATGGGATCTGCTGATTAAAAGCGAGCGAGTGAGAGAGACAGAGAAGGAGACGGACAGAAAGATTAAACAAAATCAGATTATACACAAATCGGACAATAAAAATCAGGGTGCGCCGTCGAATCCTTCGTTCAATCAAGATCGTCTCAATTGAGGAGGATCCGCGAAGGTCGGGGTAGCCGCGCCGGATAATTAATTAATCGACATTAATTCACGACGACGCGGAGAGGAGATGAGTCTTACCAGCCCGGTGGGGCCAGGAATGAATGGAGGGTCCCTCGTCCTTCGGCAGTCAAAGCGACAGACCAGAGAGAGGCTTTAAAGACGTGGCTGTTCGCGACCGTCGTCGTCGTCGTCGTCGTCGTCCAGCGTGACCGACAATGCGTGCGCGCGTATACGACGATTGCGATCGTAATTTATTACTGCGCCGGGAAATACGAGTCGCTGCGCACCGCATACGAGTGAATCTGAAATGCACGTAATCTGCGATCCGTCCATCCCTTTGGTCCCAGGGGCCGACGGGTCCGTCCAGGACGTACGGGACGGACAGTCGGACAGAAGAGTCCGAGCGCAACGGTGCATGGACGCGGGACCTCCTCCTACCCCCCTCGTCGTTTCCCATCTCTTCCACTTCCTCCACCTACCCGATTTCGCTGCGATTTTTTTCTCATTATCCTGGACGATCCCTCTTCTTCGTTTTCTACCACCGGCTAACACGTTTTCGTCCTTTTCCAATCCCACTGCGCCTCGTCGTCGCCCCCTTCCCGCGCGCGCAGATACTCTGCCGCTATCTTCTGACAAAGCGCAGCGTACATGCCGAAGAAACGCAAGAATAAAATCCTTAATGCATCTTGGATGATAGCCAGATAGCCGGTGATCAATGGTTATCGCGTCGCGTTTAAGGATGATTATGCAGAGGTAGAAGAATGGCGAAAAAGTTACCGAGGCTAATCCGAGTAATACAAAGCAGCACCTGCAATTGATTGTTGCTAATTAACGCGAGGATAAAAATTGCTAATATATCGTCTCGAATTAATTCATAGAGAGATAAGCTGAACGAGACGAAAAAAAGTTGAAAAACCATTTTTAACCTGTAGCTAGAGACAATCGTAGACATGCGTCAGCTCACCCCGAGGGTGCAATAAAAATCCGTCGCGCCGGTAGCGTGTACTAATAGCGCGATTAGCGGCGCGGGAAAGGTGCGGATGTGGAAGAAGTGTGGGTAGTTGAACGGCGGCTGGGTTGTGCAATTTATACATTTATACAGTGTTGTAAGATATCTAACTACATGTATCTAAATACACTTTGTGTATCTGCACTCCTGCACTGAGAGAAAAATTCCTAAATTTTAATAAATATTTATACGAACAGTATTAATACTTAATTAAATAAATATTCTATAAGAAAAAATTGTACTTAAATTAAATTAATAGCTCTTGCACTAAATAAATATATATTTACATTTAGTAATGTTTCCTTCAGTGTGCTTATGTAACTAGTTACATTTTATTTTGAATCTTTCAGACAAACTTATTCTACCGATGAAGAAGATAGAACTGTGTTATACAATTTAAATATTTTAAGAATTACATTATTCAAAGTCCTTAAATCCTTAGATTTATCATAAGTATTTTAATTGCATAATATATATAGATGCAGAAGACTTTATTATCCATTTGAATATTATCTTCAACATCGTTCTTTTTTATTATTGTACTGAAGATATCTTTTTACTGAAGAAAATAACATTTTAGATACACAAAAGATATCTTCAGTACAATAATAAAAAAGAACGACGTTGAAGATAATATTCAAATGGATAATATAGATCTTCTGCATCTATATGTATTATGCAATTAAAATACTTATGATAAATCTAAGGAGTTAAGGACTTTGAATAATTATAATGTAATTCTTAAAATATTTAAATTGTATGATACAATTCTATCTTCTTCATCAGTAGAATAAGTTTGTCTGGAAGACAAATTTTAATATCAAAAAGAAATCAATTATTCGATAACGTTTTGAAATATTTGAAAAAAAAAACAAAAATATTTAAAATGTACAATAAAATGAGGGAATTAAAAAAATATATATATATTACTAACATCTATATTATTATATTTATCACGTATCTGAGTATCTAGGGCCTGTATTCATAGTCCGTTCTTATATTTAAGATCGTCTTAAGTACCATCTTAAGATGCCATCAACCAATCAGAGAGCCGTGTCAGCGTCTTAAGACATTACTTAAGATGATCTTGAAATAAGAATCGACTATGAATCGACTAGGCCGGTGCCTAGATTCATTTATTTTAAAAATCTGTACATTTCTTTAAATAACTGTAACTATATCTCATTGTTTTAAAGTATATCTCGTACAACACTGCATATATACGCACATATGTATCTCCGAATGCCCTGAAGGTGGGTCAGGCAGCTGCTCGATTTTATCGCGTTGCCTTTCCGTGCGGCTGAAGCGTCAACGAGGTGTCGTTTACGCTGGTACATGATACGGTTTATCCTCTCTCCGGAGCGCGAAGAGGAACCCAGGAATTCGCCAGAAAATTTGTCTATCTCCTCCGTCTTCGCGCTAATCATCGCGCTCCAACCTTTCTCGCTTCTTCGTCGTCGTCGGTTCAACTCATCGTAATCGGTTTTTCGCACCGCTTTATCTCCGTTCCGTGCGTTACACCACGTTACTCCTCGAGAAAGAGACGAAAAGAGGGATCTCAAGTCCAGGAGAATATTTCATGGATTAAGATTCATCTCGTGCTCGGCGTGGCGAGCTCAGTGGGTCATTCTTCTCGTAATAAGCCGCCCAAGTCTTCCCTTTTTAGCGCTCACTTTTCGAAGCAAATCTCCAGAGATAAAAATTAATTTTTCTCAAGGAGTGGAATTACATCTAAAGTTTTTGTTAAAAAATAGCGAAAGTCAACGGCTGATTGCGAGGACTTCATCGTAACCGAAACCCATCGCACCTCCTCCGGAATATAACGGAAAAGAGGGGTCGAGGAAAGGAGCGGAAGTATCGATTGTCAGCCGGGGCGGATACCCGATACGGCGAAGAGATTTCTGCATTATTGATAAACGAAGAGCGAGGCGCTCATTAGCATTCCCGGCGTCGGAGCCGACGTAATCCGGCGTATGATTTACGGTTGCCGCGTCGCGGAACCGGTCCACACCCGGGCCAAATGAAATACCGTCCGCTACGCGCGCCATTTGTCCAGTCCTGTGTGGCGAACCACCCCTCGACTACGACGTAGTACCTGAATCGTTCGTTTCTTACCAGACGCGAGGAATCCGCGCGAATCACCCATTCTGTTTCTCTCCCCTGCCGTAATCCGAGACCTCGGTTTTTCGCGAGAGCCCGACAACTTTACCCGTAACGATTGGCCGCTGTGACTGGATTTCTCGAGGAATCCGCGGAACTCGCAGTGTTAATAAAAGTGTATTAATAAAAAGATTTGTAATTATAACGCGTGGTGACGTTCGCAGATCACAGGTCCTTTAAGCAGGGGCGAATTAACAAATTTGCCGCCCCTAGGCCGTTTATACACTGCGCCCCCCTTTTCCACATTTCTTGGATGATTCGTGCAGATAAAAAGAATTAAGTGTATAGCTCTGATTAATCTCTAGTACATATTTGTAAATTATCCTCACTATCTCTTCTCGGAAAACTTTTCAATTTTTTTTACTTTGCAGTTTTTGTATAGTATAAAGTATAAAATGTGATATACATGTGAAATTTTTCTTAGAAAACATTTTACTTTGATATACACATGATTTTAAATTTATACAATAAATTTTCGGAACTAAAGATTTTATTTAATAATTTTTCTTTTTTTAAATAAGTAACTTTCATCGTTCATTTTGCCGCCCCCCAAAATTTGTCACCCTAGGCTTGAACCTAGGTAGGCCTTGTGGATAATATGGCTCTGTCTGATAGTAGTGAAAATATCGCGTAAAAAAAAAAAATTAAACATTCGAGGCTGCCGCCCCTAGGCCATGGCCTTGCTGGCCTAGGCGGTAATACGCCACTGCCTTTAAGGGGGTAGTCTAGAAAAAGTGGCTCATTTTTGGGAATGCAATGTTCTTAAAGACAACTGCTGTGCATATTCTTCTATGCCTTTACACAGTTACTTGTTCATAGTAAATATCTATAAATTTTATGACAAAATGTTTATTAGTTACTACGTACATAACATATACTTTACATATCTTTACAAAAACTGAAATCGATAAAGCTTCAGTAGTTTTTGAGAAATTGTGTTAGACTGTTAGTCGATTAAAAAAAATCTGTTTTTAAATTTAGGTAACATAAAAAATACTTAGTCGTACAAAAATTTGTAGATAATTACTAAATGTGTATACAAGTAAATGTGTAAAAGCACAGAAGAACATGTGCAACAGTTTTCTTTAAAACAATTTTTTTAAATAGACAAACTTTTTCGCACTCTGGATTAAAATACCCTATTATCAAGATGTTTCATGATTGAAATTAATGTGTCTAAGTTTGACTTCCAAAGAACGATGTGACTGCCGATTACTCCAGCTTAAAACTCTCGTGCACTGAAACAATAATCTTTACTCCGAGATCTCCGTTTCTCCACTGGATATATCCAACTGATAAAAACTGATAGGGAAAGGAAGAAGCGCCTGGAGAATCGCGGAATCTTACAGAGTCCGTTTCTCTCTCCAACAAATTACAAGAGCCAGAAGAAGAATAGTTTGAATCTGGACGATTCTGGAGTCAGTGTTCAGCTCAAGTACGGAAACCTCTCCCCGGTCTCCCTCTTTGCTTTCTGCCACGTTTTTTCGGCCGCACCAGTTATCCGTAACATGTAGCAGCGCGATGAGAGTTACAGGGCTCCCCTTTTTCGTGTCCTGACTTGCCCTCCGGGCCCAAAAACAACTCAGCTCAGAAAAGAAGAGCAAATTAGCGCTGTTAGCGGCCGAAGCATCGCGAAACTGGTTCGCTGAAGCGCTCACGTATTCCAACGAGACTCGTCTAGCTCTGACGAGCGACTGTACTTCTAAGTCCCGAAGAACCGCAGCTTGAGAACTCTACGTTGTTTTCGAGAAATCGAACCTCGACTTCTACTTGAACGGTACTTTGTGTAAGACTTGAACCAATTGAACATGACGCATTTTTCAACAATTTAGAATTTTATTAAATGTTTCTGAATTTAATTCTCGGACGACTTTTACCTGACTTCACGTTGATCGGTGCGATGAGTGAGGGCAAAAATTCCACGTGCGATTAAAGCGTTAAACGCGGGAATCGTTAAGCGGCCCGCCGAGTAAATTGCGGGGGACGCGTGTACCCTCGTGCGGTCGAGCGGGCGCCCCCGCCGACGACGGAGAGCGTCGGAGAAGAGGTTACCACCGCATTTTAATTCGTTGATTATTATTCTGCGTAACCGCTCGTAAAACCGGCCACGATGAGCCCTAACGACTCGCTGCTCGTAATTGCGCGTAACCGCGTGCGAGCGTCTCCGACGCCGGGATCGCCGCGACACGTGAGAACCGGGCCGGAATCGCGGCTAAAAGCTCCGTAATCTTTTCCTCCTGAAAAAAGGACGAGGTAGATCAGTTCGGAACGAGCATTTAATACGAATTTATAGTTTTCTATATTGTGAGAGAAGTCATTCCTTTAGTCGATATCTCACTTCTTCAAAACTGATAGATCTTCCTGCCTTCACTTAGCTTCATTTATATGCACATTAAATGCGCATAATATAAAAGAGATTAAATTAATACTAAAGTACTGAAGTATAATTTTCACCCATCTAGATAAATTAATTTTTTTCATGACAAAAGTCACACAAATATATTTTATACAAAGAATCACATTTGTCCCGTATCTTTTCGAGGGAAACCAAGTTGTATCCGTGGTCTACAGTCTATTACAATAAATCTGTGAGGGATTCGCGTGAAATTTGTCGCGACTTCCACGCCGATTCCCTGTGGGGTTCCCGAAGGACGCAGAGAGAACTCCTTTATACCTGCCCGAGGAGGGAGCTGGTCGTCGCTACCAGCTGCCGCTCTGCCAGGTGGTAAAAAGGAGATTCGGCTGTGAGGAGGAGAAGAGGAGATACCGAATGTATACGAGGGAGAGAAAGGGAGAGAGAAACGGAAAGTGCGGTTGGTTTCACCGACCGGTCTAGGGCAGAAGAGGCGAGAGGAAGGAAGATGCAGGGAAGAGTGAGTCCAGCAAAAGAGGACAGTGGTGTGGACAGAGAAAGAGAGAGAGAGAGAGAGAGAGAGAGAGAGTGAGAAAGAGGGGCTGAGGGAGGGCGACCCAAATGCACACTCACACACATACACACATATGTACGAACATACATGAAGCGCAAGAGGAAGAAAGAAAGAAAGAAGAGCGAAGAAGAGACCACCACCAAAACACCTGGCGAGCATCCTCCTTCTCCTAGTGGCGCCTCTCTTCAGAGAAATTCCTTCCTTTTTCTCTCCAGGACCGCGGGACCCATGGGAACCACGTTTGTAGCGCGGGCATAACGCGGCCAGCGGCGTTTCCCTTTTTTGTAGATGCCTGCGCAGATCCATCTGCCGTGGAAAAACATCTCACGAAATGCTTGGTCGGGATTTCGGGACAGCATTTTTCCAAGGCGCGCATTGTGTAGGATGAAAATCTTCAAAAGGGACGAACCCTTGTCTAAAGCGTTATCCGAGATCTTCGGCGACGAACGATCTTCAAATCCTGATCTTAATTCCGATATGAACAACTTATGGCCCGACATGTCGTAATGATCCAAGATGTATCTTTAGAAATTTTTAAGGCAAAGGTTTTTTAGAAAAACTAAACACTAGATATTAAATTAATTGAATTCTACCAAATTTCATTTTTAGTCACTTTTATATGTCACCACTGCTTCGACTCAATATGTCCCCAGTAAAAGAAAATGGATTGAAAATTTGTAATCCATTTTAATTCATTTGAATACATTTTGGATTAAAAGACAGCAATTAAGTCATTTTAATCCTATACCATGGATTAAAATGGATTCAAGGAATTCTTAAACTTTAATTGGATAGAAATGGATTCGTGTGGTCATTGTCGAATCCAAATTCTTGATTTTTTAAATCCATTTTTATCCACTTTAAATATTTCGAATCCATTTTCATTTACTGGGTCCTTAATTTATCTCTTTTGCATCCATCGTTGTCCTGAGGCAACAATCTTCAAATCCATCCAGATGTAAAGCTAATCGATATTTGAACAACAAAAATGGATTGATTAAATAAAGTTGTTCCTTTAACTACAAGTTTTGTGTTAAAATAATAAATTTCAATGCAAGGATGTTAAAAATAACAAAAGATTATTTAACTCAAGGAATTGGTTTAATTTAAATACGATTCTTTAATATTTAACAGTGAAGAGCGATGCTCATCTTCTTACATCGCACTCAGGGAAACCTCTTTTAATCTCGCGGCAAATAAAAAGAAAAAGAACGATCGAATACGTGTGTGTGTTCGTGCGGTGAAAAGGAATGCCTGAACTCTGAAACATTTCTCATGAAGTGTCTCTCGTGAAGAGGAGATTCGTGTTATCGCTCAAGGATCCTCTCCCTTGTCTCCGGAGAACGTCTCGCGAGCAGAGCACGCGTGTGACGCGAGAGGAGAAGCCTCTCAGGGAGATTGTCCGCAGGAAGTGGTCGCCGATCCATGACGTCACGTCCGTCGAATCAATTTTCCGCCTTTCAGGTGTGTGTGTGTGTGTGTGTGTGTGTGTGTGTGTCTTCTTTCCGGTGGATCGAAGACGCCTCTCGATGGCTCAAATCTCGACCATCTAAACTGCAGTCTCTCCTCTTCCTTCTCTTGCATCTCGATGAGTCGTCGATTTGAGGGAACTAACGAGCCTTAAACATCCGCCCCTCGCCGAGGATTACGACAACGACACCGCCACGACGACGCGTTATTCGTTATGACGTCGAGGAAACCCGTTCCTAAATCGAGGACGCTGAAGGCGACTTCCTCGTTGTCAGCCTTCGATCGTGACTCAGAGTCACAGAAAATCAGATGAGAGAGAGTCGACGAGAGGGTCGACGAGAGAGTCGTTTGCATAATACTTTCGTTTGACGATCGAGCCACTTTGCGGTGGTATTTCTCACCCTGGCGCGGTCGAGATAATTCAAAATTCAACGTGGGAATCGAGAGCGTTTTCTTTCCCTTTTATCAAATCGCTTTTCCTTTTTTTTTTTTGCGACACTCAACTGGCTTCCACAGATACTCCCGCGCAAATCGCCCAAGCGTATTTTAAATTTGTTCCCGATAAATTGACGCCCGAGATAGCGCGCGGACGGAACGAAAGTTGTCTTCACCGTTCAATCCTACCGCGAGATAGAGCGTAATATTAAAGTAATGGACCCACATTCGCCGACAGCCATGTCAAACGCGATAACGATACTGCAAATTAAATCTTGATTCATTCATATAAAATCTCGGAAGGTAAAAGAACTGTAGAGAGTAAAAACGAATTATGATCAACAGAAGAGCCTTACTGGACGAACGTTTCGTTCTGGAATACCAAATTTTGGATAACGACGAAATAAATTAGCAGCTTCTCTTCTTAGGATACTCTCAGACCTTTTTAATAACCGCCGAACAACGCTAGGGCTGTGCTAATTAACTCGATGAGAATATCCGGGCGCCATGAGAAAATCGTCTCGCGAACCTCGTGAGAACGCACTTGAACCCCACGAAATAGCAACGCGACTCTACCGCGCCGATCGAGATAAAAAAAAGAGATTCTCGCAGCCTTCCGGGAAGATTTATGCACGTGTATTATTATGACACCCGGCCGGGAGGTCGGGTTGTATCTCGCGAACTGATTGTAATTAAAACTAGCTTATCTTCGTTCGAAGATCAAAAATCACGTTCATTAACCTTGCACGTAGAGTCATCAGTGATTCTTTTAGGAAACGTAAGAATTATTGCAGTCTAAATTTATACATGCAATTTTTCGATATTTAAAATGTTTACTTTTTTATATCTGTACTCTCATTATTCAATAATAATTTTCATGAGAGGAAAAATTATCGGATAGAAAATAATACTTTCAAACCAAGAATGAGAATTTTTTTAATATGTAAAATTATTATCAAAGCAATCATATTATATTTTTTTAGAGGACTGTTATAATATTAAAATAAAAATATATTTTATTGAAATTTAAGATTATCAAATTTTTTGAAGAAGATTAAATTATATATAAGCAAGATCATCATTATTTCATAAGAATATAATAAAACAATGATTGTTGAAAAAAATATATTAGTTTTAATTTTATACTGTTTTTTCTGTGATAGCATATAGCATATTTTTTATGACATTCTCAAATTAAATCAAAAGAAATAATTAAAGCTATTTACACTTAAAAAATTGTATTTTCAAATAAAATAATAAATATTTTTTCTATTATTTTCTTGATAAAAAAAAATATTTTTCAAGTTTAAAAATAAATTATTTTAACCAACTAACATTAATTTAAATTTTAAAAAATGATTTGATTGGAAGAAACTTTTTTCAATGTACAAAAGTACAACGTGCCGAATAAAATGTTAATGGCACGAGAGCAATAATTCAAAAGCGGCGGGGTGAGAGAGTGTGTAATTTCGAAACAGGCCTTCTCAAAGACACGAAACACTTTGTAAATCGTTTTACGCGTTAACGAGCGTCTGTCTCTCCTGCGTCGCATTTTCCACCGGTTTCTCGGCAACGTTTTGAGAGAAAGAGGGAAAGAGAGAGAGAGGAGAGAAACGCACCTATTATTGTTTCCTTTCTGCACGTGCTCGTTACGAGGCGCGTAGTACTCCACCGGGCATGACGACGCTCTCCGGCAATTATTCGGATTCATTACGTGCAGGAAGGGGACTTCCCTTCGGGAGCCTCACCACACGCCCTTCTCCTCTTCCCTTGCACGTACGTCAGCAGGGCGCTCCACCGTAACCGGGGCCCAACGGACCCAAACGCCTGCGGCCGACCGCCCTAACTCGCGTGCGCTACCACACGGCAGCTGGGAAATCGTTCTCTTCTTCCCTCCTTTTTCTTTCCTCTTCTTTCCTCTTTTTAAGTGTAACGCCTTATCGTCGGCCACTGTGATATCGGTCCGTGATTTCGCACACACTCTCTTTCATAGAGCTACAAGATGTTCCGCGTCGTCGACGAGGGAACCCCAACTTTGCCTCTGCAAAAATCTAAATGAAGAATAATCCGCTGTTGACTTTAAATCTCTTGTAGTAGCCGCCAAATGCCTTCTCTGTCAAGTTTCTATTAAAATCGACTTCAGATAAATAAGATTTCAATTTGCACATCCTTGAAATGAACTCTTTGGTTGCTCATAATTTTTAATTGCGGATCATTGATGTCTTAACATTTTTATTATTATTATTATGTATATTGATCGGATTTGTTCTAAGAATTTATGAAAGGTATATTCTGCGTCTAACATATCGCGGCGTCAATTATTTTATGAAAAGCATCGAAACTTCTTCTCTACAGTAATAAGGTGCGTCACGTTGGTGGACATTAAGCCACCAAGTGAATGAAAGTCACGGCATAACAAAGAATGACGAAAGTTCATCGTACTTTACTTGAGCAGAGGTAAAAGAGAAAGTAGGTAAAGATGCAGGAGAGACGAATTGTGTCGTGTGGAAGGGCCCGAAGTCCCAGTTCGTCGGGTATGCGAACACCTGGCGTTTACCTGACCCGATAAAAGCTCTCGATCTCTCGTCCAGCAGCGAGGGATCGAGTTTTCGGGCCCGCGGGGCCCTCGTTTCGACGAGTGCGTTGAACCTCCCTTCGAAAATTCTAACGTCTCTCTCTCTTCCCCTTTCACGTTCCAGGACTCGCACGGTATCGAGACGAACGGCCCACCGCTCGAAGACGTGTCCCAGGACGTTCAAGCGATCAGCGGCTCACAAAACGAGACCCATACCACAGTGACGTTCAGGAGGAAGTGGCAGACGTGCGACCCTCAGGATCGTCAACTCACGGTAAGTCCCGAGAAGGAAACGTCATTTTATAATGACTGTATTAACAATCCCGCTACGCGAATGCAAGTCTGACTGACCTTTCACTTCTCGAGTAAACGCGTAAGATGATGATTTTAAGCATAGTGTTACGTTGAACAATTTTGCAACAATGTTGCAAATTAAAAATTAAGAATAAAGAGAAAGTAATATTGTAAGGACGTATTAATTTTGGATCGACTGCCTAGAAATAACCCTTTCCCTACTATCTTGGGTATTTCGTGTCCGACCGATTCTTGTCCATACAAATTTCTCGTAAGTTCGATGGATTATTAAATTATATACTATATATTTTATTTTCTAAAGTAAAGTTTCAACGTTTGTCCTAGAAAGCTTAAAGTATGTTTTTTGAATTTTTAGAGATTTTTTAAACCATTTTAAATAGGTGAAAAATGAAAAGATTTCAGATACCCATAGGATGGTAGGGATGAGACACTGTTTTGAGGATGGGATCGTAAAAGTTAAGATCCGAACACCGCAAGGTGCATTTCGGGCGTCATTTCAGACTTAAAATAAGTCTTATAAACTCTGCGGCCTGCGGGGGCCCCAAATATTGTGCGTAATTGAAAGGGGTCATTCTCGGATGCCAACGGTGATTCGCAGTCGTGCATTAACGCAGCGAGGGCCGGGAATTTATCGCACCTCGCTGACACCGAAATTACCTTCCGACCTCTAATCCGCTACTCTGTAATTAAAATACGTGCAAAGAGAGCAAAGGAATCTTGTCGTGCATATCTCGCCGGCCAAACGGGATCCTTTAAGAGGGTCTTTGAAAAAGAGAAAGAGAGAGAGAGAGAACAAACGTCGTCCGAAAGATTTACTGTATAACCGTCGCGGCTACGTAGAATTCGCGGAGAACCCTCTTTCGATTTATGCCCGGGGGGAGGCAGGGGCCCCGCGGCTTTAAGAGGCCGTAGGGCCCCGCTGTCTCGAATTCCCGCGGCGGTATTTAGGCGTTTAGCATGCCGTCTGTCCCCTTTCGCACAATCCTCCTCCTGACGGTCAACGTATTCGATTTTAATTGCAGTCACGCCACTATAATACTTTGTAAGATACATAATTTTTATTACTGGAATAATATAAAATAAAAAGAGGTAAGAGAGAGGACGCCGTAGCTCTAGAATATTTTTGAAACGTAATGCAGATGGATTACTGACGCTTTAATCAGCGAAATTCGCTTGTGCGATTTCAGAGTGATACCATTTGGGTACTGTGGGCTTTGCACGATGTCGACCCCGAATTAAACACGGCGCAATGGCACGGGCCTAGACGAGGCGGAAGGCCTCTGAGGCTGAAGACAGCTGCGGCACATTCGCCACCGCGAGATACTCGTAATGTACGACACTGGGACGTGAAGCTGAATCAGGTAAAAGAACAAAACACCCTCTTCCCTTGATATTCTTCACTTATCTAAAAAATTCAGATAACTAATGACGCTCAAAACGATCATTGGTTTACTATCCTAATAAAGGAGAAGCCAAATAAGTGAACACCCTCCAATATTATCAGACATAAACAAAGAAGGATGAATAGTTATGTTAAATATTAATAGTTACATTTTATTCGTATAATCAAATTTAATTTAAGCTCTCGTCTGAGCTCTCGTTGATTTCTTTCTATTTCACGTGTGGAATTAATGAATTACAATTTAATAATGTTCCCCTTCGGCAGTTTGATGTGGCCAACCATACAGATACCATCTATTGGTGCAAGATCTTCAAGACCTCCTTGCTGAAGAAGAAACATCACATGATAGGGGTAAGTACACGTCGATGCAAATTCTCGCTAACAGGTTTCTCGAGTAGACACGCCGAACCTCTTGAGAATAAGCCCAGAAGCTGCGATGGAATGCAAAGGCTGGGCCTTATTCGTATGTGCTTCACGAATCACGGTCATTCATGCCGGACGTTGCACGGGGTAGACGCGCGCGTCGTTAGAATAAAAAAAAAGACGCGGAATGATGTCAGCGTGCGTACCGAAACGTTCGCCGACTATCAAATGGGAGGACGATCGCAGGAAAAACGATCGCGATCGTTCCCAGGACACCCTTATACTCTTTCGATAGTCTGCCAAGTTTCTGCGAACGTAATCTTCTCGAAGTGAAGAGAGATCTCGCGCAAAATTCAAAGACCACCTATATAATCCGAGACGGGGCGATTTTAGGCGTCTCGCGTTCATACATTATTTATGCATTTTAGTATACACCGCTCGTGGAGAAGGCCAACGAGGATTTGGTCCATCATGTGATTCTGTACGAGTGCGCGTCGACGGATCCGATCCTCGGCGAACACGCCAGGATCGCCGGCGCTCGCTGCTACACCCCGACGATGCCGCGAGAATGGGACTCGTGTTTGCAACCTGTCCTCGCGTGGGCTCGTGGCAGTAAAGGTAAATTATCTTAAAAAGTGCAGACAGATTGTTAAATCACAGAATAATCGATTCCTTTTCGAGAAGTCTTTTGGTAAAATAATTTACACAAAATTCTCCACGAAAATCCAGAACAAAGCCAGCGAAGATAATTTAAATTCTGTCCATGTTAAAGAAAATTGCGAGAAAAATCCTGGACCACGAATTACTTTACGATATTTATAGATTTCCTTTAATCTAATCAAATTGTCTATTGTTGCGTTGCGCAGGAGAATGGATGCCGGAGCACGTCGGTATACCTATAGCAGAAAACGGCGAGAACTCATACTATATGCTGGAAGTTCACTATAACAATCCGACCATGAAGAGAGTGACCGACAGCAGCGGCATAAGACTTCACCTGACTCCGAAGCTTCGTCCTCAGGAAGCAGGCATTCTCGTAACCGGCGTGGCGGTGAGCCCCCTTCATCTGGTACCCCCGCAGCAAAAGGAATACGCCACCGCCGGATATTGCACCCCACACTGCACCAACACGGTAATTAAAAAATTACAAGCACGCAGCAAGCATGGCGTACAATAAAATGGAATGTGTGTAACAAATTGATGTCAAATTCTATTTCAGATGCTCCCCGACGACGGTATCAACATCATATCGGTCGTCTTGCATTCACACTTGGCTGGCCGACGTCTCACCTTGAAGCACATACGACGAGGTAAAGAGTTGCCGAGGATAGTCCAGGACAATCACTTCGATTTCGACTATCAGCAGTCCCACACTCTGGAGAAAGAGGTAAAGGTGCTGCCTGGCGACGAACTGATTGCGGAATGCGTTTACGGCACTCTGGACAGAAAGAAACCGACCGTAGGCGGCTACGCAGCTACCCAGGAGATGTGTCTGGCCTTCGTCATGCACTATCCCAGAACACCTCTCGCCGCCTGTTATAGTATGACGCCAGTCAAGGAGCTCTTCAGGATTCTTGGCGTAAACAGTTTCCGGGGGGTGACGATGGATTACTTGGAGAAGCTATTCCTAACGAATGGGTGAGTTACTTCGTGCGAGATAATTTTAGAATATTCACGATTCTATAAAACCCATTGTTGTTTATCAATTATCGTAAAAATTATTTAATTCACTTCGTGCATTATTTGTGCAGATTCTCTCAAGTTCGTAAAATATTAATTTTTCTTTGATATTGATTTAGAAAAGAAAAGAGAGACGGATTTAGAAAATGTTTAATAAAAAAAATGATAGACTGACTTTGATTTTCGATTATAAAATTTTTCGATTAAAAAAAAATTTTAGGTCTGACTTGATTTCGCCCTCGACGAATCAGCAACAGCTTTTTGGTTATCCGGTCATAAAATCGACCGATGAAATCGATAAGACTGTTGTTAGAGAAGCTGAGTTTGCGTTAAGGGCAATGAGAGAACACCCGGAAGACAATGAGGACAATAACGTCTACTCGCGACTCGTCATTGAGGATCCCGAAGAATTTCGAGGTATATATGACAGGAATATTGTAAAAATTTTTTAAATAAAGCATCAGGAAATAGTTATAAAATCTTTTACACTATCCAAGAAAATATTTCTAACGTTTTTCTTTAATATTTTCTTAAATTTTAAGGTCGAACTATGGCTGAACATATGTTGGCTTTACCGTGGACGGAAGATTTGCTTACGAGATCCATAGAGGATAATCTTTATCATGGCAAGCACATGACATTCTGCAGAAAGAGGGACGACCAATTAGCGCTGGTAAAAATCCTTTGTTCCTAATAAAAATTTAAGGTCACAATGATGCTCCTCTAAGAAAAATATACTAGAAAATGTTATTGAATAATGTCTTTGATACAGAGATTAAATTAATTAACTTTAGTGTTATTATATTATCAAATTTAAATTAATTTTTTTTTCATTAATTTTTCAAGCCGGCAGATATTCAGAATTTCCCGAATTTTACGGCGCTACCAGAAGCGAACAATACGCTCTGCAAAGAGATGAAGTTCTCGTCTGGCTCCTCGGAAGTTTTCCACACCCACTTGATGAACCTGGTCACTATTGTCGTCGCATCAATTATTACTATCGTCATCATGTTGTAAGAAGCCTTGAGAAGCGAATAGTGAACGACTGCCCGGCGAATGCGATTCGCACCGTCACAATTACGCGGATACTATAAATACGGTAAATACTATAAATACGGTTTCCGTTACGAATGTTTTCTGTACATTTTCAAATTTGCAAGACGAGCCTGATTAACTTATTAATTTAAGCGATCTTACTTTGTAAAGCGAGCGATTTTCTCGAACGAGCATCTACCGCTCGAAATAAGTCGGGATATTCCTAAAGTATTAGGTGCCTGATCTTTCTCCTGCTAAGGAAACGACAAAATTTTTTTTAATTTTCGTCGATCCGGCACACTAAGCGTTGATAGATATATAGATATATATATATAAATATAAATATAGAAGTATATAATATAATATAATGTGTAAATATATAATAATTCTTATTTATAAGTCGTGCACTTTCTTCCGTTTTACCATCTTGTAATACGTGTCTCTTGTATAAAAATAAATGTCTATGCAATTTTTTTTTCAAACATGTTTTTACTATATATACTATATATATGTTTATCTCATCTCTTTTCCTTCTCTTTTAATTTGTCTTCTATACTTTTTAAATGTTACTCAGCTAAAAAGAGACCAAGATTTTCATGACGAATCAAATAATGGAATAAATTATTTGAATTTATATTAAGTTAAATTCAAGGTTGGGTAAGTTAATATATTTTTTTAACTAAATTAAATTAAAGTTAATGGCTTTAGTTATGATAAAAGTTACATTAACAAAAAACTAACTGGTTAAAAGTTACATTAAGATTAAATTGACTTAAGTTAAATTAAAAGTTAATTTTGAAAAACATTTTACATTAAATTAAAAGTTTTTAAAATTAAATTATTCAAAACAATTATGAATCATCAAACAAATATAATATTTAAATTAAATTAAATTAAGTTTGTATGAAGTAACAAAGAATTATTGTTCTTTATGTGTAAATGTATTTTTTCTTTTATAATTCTTTTCTTTTAAATAAAGAAATTTTTAACTTAGGAAAATAGTTAATAAATTAAAGTTTATCTTTCAAAAATAATTAGTTGAAGCTAAAAATTAAATCAATAAAAATTAACTAAACTAAGTTAAAAGTTATTAACTTTTTAACTTCATTATTTAACTTTTAACGTTTTAACTAGTTACTATCCAACTCTGGTTAAATTAAAATTAATGTTATAAATTAGCGAATTTGCAGAAAAACCGAATCACCGAAATTTTACAAATCTATACGAGATTTAAAACATTTAGAGCTGACAGAATTAATTATTCAACAATTATAAATTCTCGCAAACGTATTTAACGACTCTCAATTGTGGGATTTATTGGATTGAAATGGATTTCACTTAATAATCCGAGTGCGTTGCCGATCCTTCAGAATTAAACCTACCTGAACGCGGCTTTAAAGGACACCCACGCGCGACCTCCGCCCTACAACCCGATTCGCAATTTTCTACCTGGTTAAATCGAATGCGTAGCGGTTTTCCAATCTTTCCGCTCGCAACATTGCCCACCTACGCTTTGTTCGCGACGATCTTGCCACGCTGACGTATGGGGCACCATGTGGCTGCCGCTGATAAGCGGTGAATTGCGCTTTTATCGAATTACAGGGCGACTCCTGCAAGTATAAAAGCCGCTCCCTCGGGATGTCCGCCGTCAGCAGCTTTCCGGAGCACCGACGACGAGCACTTTCCGCGGGAAGACTTGAAGAGCCCTTGTCGAGCCCTTCGAAAGACCCCTCGGAAATCTTGGTCGCGATAGTCCTCATAGTTCCTCAGGTATGGCACTTCTCATTGTCATCGGATTTCGCGATAGTCTCAGGTTGTTGAAGCCATCGTGAAACATCTCGTTCCAAATTTCGAGACAGACAGGGCTGAAAAAAAGTGTTTCAAATACAAAATATTGTATACAATCTTAGTATTTGAATTATAAAATACAACATACTGGCAATTTCGATTTGAAATACAAAATACAACTTATATTTTGTTTTAAAGGTAGGGCATTGTTAAACAGAAAAATGAAAGAAAAGAATTTTTACATAATGTTATGTAGAAAAAAGCTAGTCTTGATATGCGTTTCTGAAACTAACTCATACATAGTATTATACCTCTCTTTTTTAATTTTGTCTTTCGATTTTTAAATTTTTGACACGATACGAGTGATATAGAATTGTTTTCTTTTTTTTTTTAAAGAAACTGTACGAATTGTAATGATATTTTGTGGCAGGATGCGGCGTACGCGCCACATGGTGCTGCCCGTGCGATCCTGGCAGTACATCGGCCTCCTGATAGTATCGCTGGCCTGTCTGACGCTAGGATTGGTATCCAGGGATAGGGAAGGACACTCCGGAAGCCTCGCCGGACCTGAACTCACGCATCGAGCTCCCCATGAGTACAAAATCAATTATTTTCCTTACTTAAAGTCGTAAATGCTTGTTAAATTGTAAGACACCTGAAACGAATAACGATCACTTAATTAATTTTATTTTTTAAAAACTATTTATGGAGATATTGAAATATTTCTAGAGTTGATGCCTGTCCGAACTTAATACCTTTCGGCAAGAGCCCGATTACCGGACTGGAAGAAGACACAAAACCGATTAACGGTCATGAAATGAAAATATCTGAATCTATAGCATCACCTATATCAGAAAAATCCATACTCTCTCGATCACTGAGTCTCGATCGCTTGTCTAGGAGTGGTTCGCAGGAGGCCAAAGAGCGACTGTCCAGAAACCATGATCTAAGGACGATCGAGAGATTTTCCAGATCGAGGACTCGCGCATCCGACGATGAATCCGTCAACCGTGTTCGAGAATCCCGATTTAGAACAATCGCACAATCCCGTGATGCCAGGAGCTTGTCCGAGTCCGCCACTCGACTCTCTCGATCGCGAGATCTGTCCAATCGTGCAACCGGTCGCCGTTCTGCTGAGCAAAATTTCGAACGTCGCCAGGTCAATCCTGCGAATTCCCGGCTCGAAAATCGCCAATCGCGATCCACAGAACGACGCGAGCTCAACGAAGTCGTGCGACGATCGACAGATCGACGAGATTCTTTGACTCTTCAGCGTCGTACGAGTGATCATCGCGACCGTAAGTCACTCTCGACGGAGCGACGAATCGATCGGCAAGAATCACGCGAGCGCCTAGCTGATCGTCGCGAGTACCGAGATCTAACGCGAAATCGCGTCTCGAATCATCGATCTGAGATACGCGAACGTAGATCTCTCGATCGACGTATGTCAATCGAACGTCGGGACGCGGAACGATCGGATCGTTACGAAGATCGCAGAAATCTCCTGAATCGTTCGGCAAAACTCGCACGAGGGGACATCGATCGCAACAACAATTTGGATCGCCGAAACCGGGAACGGTCTCTGGAAGATCGCCGCGCTCTTCCTGATCGCGTTGCTAATCAGGAACGTAGATCACGAGTCTCGGTCGCTACCAGGGGTTCTCGTGGAGATCTCGTTAGATCCGATGATCGTCGAACATTGTCTCGATCGATGGAACGTTCAACTGTGAATGATCTCAGGCGCGAAACTCTTACCAGGCGAATCAGATCGGTAGAACCCAATACCGAGAGATCCGAGGAACGCAGATCGTCCTTCGAACGTAGATCTGTGGAACGTCGCGAAGTAGATCACGCGGGACGCTGGAAAACTGAGAGCCGTTTTGGCAAACGAAATTCTCTCGAGCGGGTGTCGCGAGGCTCGCCCGAGGACTTGCGTCGAGAAAGGACCAATCGCTTACAGATGACCGCAAGCCGACGCGATTCGCGTGGAAACGCGGCAATCGGGGAGAATTATAGACTGACTCGATCGCGTTACGATGTCGAAGAAATCGCGAGTCGGGAACGAAGAGAAAGATATGTACGACCCTCCCGTTCGGTCGATCGTAATTCGGTGGATCGTCGGGAAGTCGCGAGGATCAGAGACTCCAGAGACCATGATCATCGATCGCTTGAAGCTGAACGACGAGCGTCCGAACGAAAAGTTTCGGAAAGGCGATCTCTCTTGGATTCGGCACGTCTGGATTCACGAAGATCGTCAGAACGAAGAATCGACGACAGCGCAAAATCGCGCGAAGAATCCAGACTAGCAGATCGACGTTCGGAACAAAACCGGGAATCGCGAGTTTCTCGCGGAAGAATCCTGGAAAGGCGATCTATGCTTGATTCGCGAAGATCATCAGAACGAAGAATCGACGACAGCGCAAAATCGCGCGAAGAATCCAGACTAGCAGATCGACGTTCGGAACAAAACCGGGAATCGCGAGTTTCTCGCGGAAGAATCCTGGAAAGGCGATCTATGCTTGATTCGCGAAGATCATCAGAACGAAGAGTTGATGATAGTGCAAAATCCCGCGAAGAATTTAGGCTAGCAGATCGACGTTCGGAACGAAGCCCGGAATTGCGAGTTTCTCGCGGAAGAATTCTGGAAAAGCGATCTATGCTTGATTCGCGAAGATCATCAGAACGAAGAGTTGATGATAGTGCAAAATCCCGCGAAGAATTTAGGCTAGCAGATCGACGTTCGGAACGAAGCCCGGAATTGCGAGTTTCTCGCGGAAGAATTCTGGAAAAGCGATCTATGCTTGATTCGCGAAGATCATCAGAACGAAGAGTTGATGATAGTGCAAAATCCCGCGAAGAATTTAGGCTAGCAGATCGACGTTCGGAACGAAGCCCGGAATTGCGAGTTTCTCGCGGAAGAATTCTGGAAAAGCGATCTATGCTTGATTCGCGAAGATCATCAGAACGAAGAGTTGATGATAGTGCAAAATCCCGCGAAGAATTTAGGCTAGCAGATCGACGTTCGGAACGAAGTCCGGAATCGCGAGTTTCTCGCGGAAGAATCCTGGAAAGACGATCTTTGCTTGATTCGCGAAGATCATCAGAACGAAGAGTTGACGACAGTGCAAAATCCCGCGAAGAATTTAGGCTAGCAGATCGACGTTCGGAACGAAGCCGGGAATCGCGAGTTTCTCGCGGAAGAATCCTGGAAAGGCGATCTTTGCTTGATTCGCGAAGATCATCAGAACGAAGAGTTGACGACAGCGCAAAATCCCGCGAAGAATTTAGGCTAGCAGATCGACGTTCGGAACGAAGCCCGGAATCGCGAGTTTCTCGCGGAAGAATCCTGGAAAGGCGATCTATGCTTGATTCGCGAAGCTCATCAGAACGAAAAGTCGATGATAGCGCAAAACCTCGCGAAGAATTCAGGCTAGCAGAACGAAATCTAGAATCGCGAGTTTCTCACGGAAAAAACCTGGAAAGACGATTTACCCTTGATTCACGAAGATTGTTGTTGAATCAAAGGGTCCAAGACAGTTCGAGGTCGCGTGAAGGATCCAGGATGCAGAATCAACGCATGGAAAGAAATTCCGAATTGCGAAATTCCATCTTAATGCTCCCAATGGTGCGCACAGTGAATGCCAGAACAGCATCCCTCGAGAACCAAGCCCTACGTTCATCAGAAACGCAACGCGAGATCAGGCATCTCAAGGAGCACCGAGTGACTCGATCAGTCAATAATCGACCCGCCGAACTTCGTGAAAGAGAGTCCATCAGACACTCGCGTCAGAGATTGGCGAAAAACATCGAGGACTCATCAAGACTCTCTTCTCTTCGCCGAGTCATCCGCGTACCTGAACAAAATCGCGAACAACGAAGGTTGTCTGCTGAGAAAATGCTCTCTAGAACCAGAGACAATGAACGATTATCCGCAAAATGGGAACGAAATTTGCAAAACGCGCACTTTGAAAGAAACGCAGAAACCAGAGCAAAAACCGTTCCTCATTCAATAATGAACTATGAATTTTTCAAATATCCTATGGCCTACGATCTTCTGAGGCAAGCTTTTGTCATGGCATTATGTACCGTTTATGGACTTTCCTTCTACCACAACGGAAAAAAATCCCTTCTTGGGTAAGACATTAAAATTATTAAAATTTCTTAAAATGCGTATTATAAATAATAAAATAGTTGTTATAACTTAGCTTGGATTATATAAAAAAATTTTGATCTTCAAAATGGATTGTCAATGATAATAAAAATTTTTTTTAAATTATAAATAAAATAGAATTATTAACATGTGTTACAATATTTTTGCAGTAGCAACATAATGCAGCATGCGCAGCGATTCATAATTTGGTAAAATGGAAAGGTAAATCGGCTACCAAAACACGGCACTGAAAATCGCTTTCTCTCTGGACCTCTGCTTCTGTCGATCTCGTTATTTTATGAATTAAGATATTACGTTGCAATATGTGTACTGTTTACTAAAATACTCAGAATGTAGATTAATGTACAGCTTATATATATATATCCTGTAGAAATGTGCATATCTAAAAAGATGTATTTTATGCGAAAATAAATAGTTGTAGTAGTAGTTAAATACGTTGAAATAAATTCTCGGAACCCTTTTGTCAATGTTTCTTTTAGAAAGTAGACTAATATATACATACATAAGGTTCCTCAGATTTTATTTTACTCGTCAAGTATCAAAAAATATTAATTGAATTAACTTTTAACTTGTGTTATATTGCTACCGGGGAAAATAATTTTTCGGCGAAAAGATTAAGTTTATTAAAGTTACAATTGTGGATTTTGTACATTGCGTGTGACAAGTTTAAGTCTATTTAGAAAAAGAATGTGATTGTGTATGCTTCGACGTAACCGAGTCTCAGGAAAATAATTGTCTCTCAAAAAAGTCTGCAGATTCTGCGTTTTGAAAATACGAAAGATAGGCTTTCTACGTTACTGATTATTCGTCCTTAAGATCTCGGCCACATCGATTTGTGCGATGTGCTTGCGAACAAGGCTACATTTGACGAGATTACCAGCTAGGCTTGGCAATAATAGTAATAAACTAGAGTTACTTAAGATACACATGATATAGTCGCACGACTCGACTTCGTTGATCGCGAATAAACCGACGTGGAGTATTATTCGAAATAAATATAGCGGTTTATCTCTTACAACGCCTATATGTACAGCAAAGTTTCGAAAAAATTATTCGTAAAAAACTAGATATCATTTAACTTTGGAAGAAATCCTTACAATATTTTTATATATCTATTTTCTTTTTTTCTTCAATTATCATGTATATTTATTGTAAAGAGAAAATGAAGCTGCAACAACATCGATTTGGAGAAACGTTGCAAGCAGCCATGTCATTTCATCAGAGTCAATATAAATAAATAAATAAATAAAAAATATCTAATCTTAAAAGTGTACGACTTATTCCAAAAATTAATTTTTGATTCAATAAAATAGATTATGCTAACAGCGGGCAGTATTCCCGGACATTGCACCGCGTGTGGCAAGAACATTGGCGACGGAGAGAGATCGGAAAAAGATTGTAATTCAATCGTATGTTCATTCATTGTTATATACGCTGCTGTGCTAGTTATGCAGTAGCGTTTCTGTCTTTGGCAGTGTTCCGAGCCTACCGAGCCATTTGCGAGCTCTGTATTGATGACCGATCTCGCATAACGAACGGTATCGCGGACGCAAAAATAAAATTGCACACATTACAATAGTTCTCATCAATTCTGGAAGAGTCGATGAAAGTATCGACTAAATGTTTTGGCTGAATGTCGCGAACGAACGCGTTTACATACATCTTACATATATCTATGCTTCGATATCTAAAGTACCTAATGCCTCTTTCAAATTATTTAAGCTACATCGCAAATCTTATTCTTGTAAAAATTATCACAATATTCGATGACGAACCGAGAACCATCAAATGCGCTGCGTGACTATTTGGGGACGATTTCTCGATTCGACGATAATCATTGGACGTTAGCGATTTCCTGTAACATCGCTAAGATATGATCGAGTTCCTGCCGGAAGTAGCAGAGCTGCCGATTCTTGCTCTTATCATTTTTGCAATCTTTGCACTGCGTTCGATTCCTCAGTAAGTCACGAATTAACGTCTGCAAAGTCATCTCCCTGCTCTCGTGACGTTGCTGGAGGATCGTGATTTTCTCTTGCAGCATCTGCAATTGTTCCGTTCCCTGGAAATAGAAATATCATGCCAAGAACCGTAATCATCTTAAAAAATATCGATAATTTTTCACATACCGGCGTTGATAAGTATTTGACTTTCTCGGTCAGCGTCTTCACTTTATTCTCCAAGTGGTCTCTTTCGGCCTTTAGTATGACTACCTGCTCCTTATAGTCTCTGAATTTTTCGACTTGTTCCTTTAAGTGCGATATGATTGCTCCCTGAGTATTAATCTGACCCTATAAAAATTGTAAAATAGTAAAAAGTTCTAGTAAAAAGCCAAGGCAAATATATTGATATAAGCAAAGCAGAGGTTTGTTCTACTCAAAAGCTGTTATTAATTTTTTCTCATATGACTAGATGATAAAAAAGAAATAAAATAAGGGACAAGCTAGGTGCTCGCTAGCGTTACAAACCTGTAACTTTACCACTTTAGAATCTCCGATCTTGATGCTGTATTCTTTCACTAGAGTAGCCATCTCGCGCTCGTGTTCCTCCTGCAAGAGATTCAAATCGTGTAGCCTCTTGCTCTTCAGCGCCATAAAGTCCTTGTTCATCTTGCTCAACTCTTCTTTCAGGATGTCGTTTTCGCTGGTCAACTTCTTAATAACTCCGTTCTTGCCCCCGTTCTCCGTGTATTGCATCGGATCATACAATTTCGACGTCGACGATGAGAGCCTCTGCGATTCGGAAACGTGCCCATTCTGATAAACATTCGAATTTTGATCGTTCTCTTCGCCGTTCTTCATCCCTCGGAACGCCTTATCGAAATCCATACTCCTGAAGCTCCTACGATCGTTCAGCAGTTTCTCCCGCTCCTTCTGAAGTCGTCGGTTTATCTTCTGGAGTTCTTGATATTCTTTGGTTATTTTCGAGACAGTCTTGTCCTTGTTCGAGATTTCCAGCTTCAGACCTCTTATGGTGGCGAGAAGATGCGCGTCTTCCTTTGGGTTTTGAGACTTCGGCCCGACCTTAATCGCTTTCTGATCTCTCTTATCTTCCACAGTCGAAGCTTTGTCGTCTTTCTTATTGTTCTCCACGTTCTTATTTTCAACATACTTGATCGTCTGCGTGAACATGTCATTATACAACTTGTGTTCCTTCGCAGTTGCCTCCAGCAGCTTTGCCTCTAACTCCATTACTTGCACCGCATACTTTTCCTTCATGTCGGAGAATTTTTTCTGCAGGTCAACTAGATTCTGCTGCGCGATATTCTCCTTGGTTTTAATCTCGTTTTCGAGAGTAGCTATTCTCTCCTCCAGGAGCTTCACCTTCTCGGAACCGATCTTTTCCTGTTCCGAGTTGGCGGTTAATATGAGAGCCGACACAGAGTCGGGATTCTTCCTCTTGAGTATTCGCTCCAATTCGCGCACTTGCCTGTTCAGGTCCATGACCTTCTTGTTATCCAGAATAACCTGATCCTTGAGTCTCTGGGTCAGCTGCTTCTCACGTTCGACGTGGCTTTTGCTTATCTGCAATTTCTCCTGGAGATTACCGTCTCTGACTCTGAGCGCCAGTAGTTCCTTCTCCAGAGGCAATACGTTTTGTTGAAACTTCTCCAGCTCCTGTTTAGTCACTCGCAACTGCTCTGACTTAGAGCTCAATTTAATACTCAAATCCTCTATCTGTTTCTTAAGGTCTAACTCCGTGGTGCTCATAACTTGCAACCGATCTGTGATAAAATTGTTCTTCGCTCTCAGCTGATCCTTGAACATATCCAATTCGTCCGTGAGCAAACTGTTTTGTTGAATTAGATCGTCGTTCTTCAGCAGGTAATCGGCATTCTTCTCCTTCAGTTCAGACACCTCGAGATTCAGCTTCAACGTCTCTTCCTGAAGGTCCTTTATCCGATCGGCGAACTGTTGCATGTCGTTCGCTTCTGATACCGTGCTCCTCTGTTTAGACTGCAAATTCTTTAGTTCCTCTTGCATACGTTTCGTATCTTGCATCAGCTTCTTGTTTTCAGTCTCGTAAGCGCGTATCAGACTTTCTTGCTTCTCCAGTTCTTGTTCTAAAAGAGTGACTCGCGTGTCATTCTTGATGGGAATCTCCGCGCGTCTTTCGCTCAGAGAGAGCTCGTCGACTCTCGCCTTTAAGATTATGTTCTGCTTCTTTAAGGCGAACAGTTCTCCTTCGAAGGACGCACGCATGTCTTCGATTTGATTTTTATACAGCTTTGCCTCAGCCTCCAACTGTTGTTTCAGCAGCGCGTTCTTGTGTCTCTCCTCGCGACATAGCATCTCCCAATCGCGTTTCGTCGGAATCTGCTTCGAATCTCCAGCAGCCATGAAATTTTTTCTGTAACTATCGGGCGATTTTAACTGGGATCCTTTGAACGCAGTTGGCAAGCTGGATGTGGACCCAACTTTACCAGAATCCAGTTTTTTCAAGGACGAACTAGGTTTCGGTGCGGATTTGGGAATCGGTCGCGACTGTACTTTTGGTTTGATTGTCGATTTTCTGGAAATCGGATTTACAGGCTTCTTAGATATTTCCAACGTCTTGCTAACCCTGATATTCTCGAGGGATGTTTTTAGAGGAGGCTGGCAAATTTGATCGTAGCTCTTGGACTTGCAGAATCTTAATTCTTTCAATTGCTTATTACTTGGTGCACTAACAACGCGGTCGGTTTTAGGTACATCTATTGCTTTACTCGAAACGCCAAGCTCAGGTACTTCTTGATATTGCATCTTTGAAGTTTTCGGTTCTTTAGCGACATGTGAATTCTCCGCTTTCGCGTCTACCTTCGTTTCCGAAGCAAATTCCTTGTACTCCGAGTCTGCTTTCTCCGCGTTCTCCTTCGCAACGTTTTCATTTAACTTTTCAGCTATAAGTTTGGGTATCGCATCCGCGAACAGTTCTAATCTCGGCGTCAATCCTACCGTGTACAATTCACTTTCAGGATTAACCGCCTTCTTATTGGCCTCCGTCACATGCTTATTGCTTTCTCTCTCTTTCGAAGTCTTAGATTCATGTTTAGAACGTTTCAAGAATGTTGTCTCGCCTGAGAGAGAATTTGGTGTCCCTTTACGTCGTCCTTCGCTCACGCTGGAATCGCTCTCATTAACTTCGTGATCTATACGTGCACCGTTAATAGCCGGTAATTCCTTCTCCAATATCTCGGAAAATTCTTTTTCAGGAAACTCTGGGGTTTTGCCTAATTGACTTTCCTTAGTCGATATTAATTCGCCATTAGTAGATTTTAAAAAGAGATCGTACACCGTATTAGGCTCTTTTGATTCCGGCTCCGTTTTATCTGTATTCTGTCCTTGCAGAAGCTTCAGAAAATGCGAAAAATCCTCCTGTCCAAAACTGGAACTTCCAGACATCCCGCCCTCCATCTTCTCTTTAGATCTTCTCAACAGATCATCGAAAAAATCCTTGTCCACGTCCGTGATCTCCTTCTGTAGATTCTCTTTCTCCATTTCAATTCTCTTCGCGCTCTTCAGTTCCTCGGTCTTGGAGTGTCTCTCAATCGGGTCGTCCAAATCAGAACTGCTCGATATCTCGACCTTCTGCTCCTCGAACTTCCGCCTTTGAAGCTCCAACGTTTTCGGTGGTCTCAAACTGCTTAGGTTTTCATAGACGATTTCGAAACCGGGACTGTTCTCCCGTTTCCTGTCATTTTTCGGACTTCTCTTTATCTTCTCTGTTTCCTTGTGCACCTCTTCCTCTATTAATTGAAAAATTTCAGCTTCCAGTTGCCTCACTCTGCTTAGGCTGTCGTCTTGATCTTCTGGTACTAGAGTATCAGATTTCGATATACTTTTCGATAAAGTATTACAATTTTTCCTGACTAGCTTCTCAGCTTCTTCCAATAGCTCTTCCACAGACTTCTCCTCCTCGGTAGGATTCTTACTGGAACCACCGGATTTTGTACGCTCGGGACACGAATTAGGAGTCAACGCTCCAGCGATCTTGCTCATTTCCTCCAGGATACTGCCGATATCTTCGTCAGTGGCATCTGCGTGGGGAATAAGTGAATTAATTGAGTGCAAACATCAATTTAGAAAGCTCTGGCATTACGTGCTGTGTGAAAACTTACTTTCGAAGTCTGACGGATATTTATCGAAAGCTGCAGACGCTAATATGTCGCATAACGTGTCATCCTTGTCTTTTGCTTCTCCTTCGCTTTTGGATATTGTCTGAAAATTATATGAGGCAATACGTACACGAGTCAAAAAACAATAGGGAATAGAAGCAATTACGAATACTGCTCTAAACGAGGAAAAATGTACCGTCGCGACATCAACATTACTCAATTTAAGCCTTACTTACCTTGCACATCTTCTCTCTCTCGAGAAACTCTTTCATGGAGGAGCTGACGTCCGGCGAAGGAGTAGGAGACTGCTTCGTCTTTGCATCCGCGTTCTTGGCGCTCAGAACACCAAGACGAGTTTCGGGTCTCTTCAACCACCACTTATCCGGCGCATTCTTCTTGTCAGCCAAGAACTGTTCGGCCTCCTTGCTGGCTTTGGGCTTCTCTTTGATGCGCACCGAGTTTTCCCCGACGCTCAGACTTATGGAGGATCCCAAGGTGTCATCCTCCGTGGAGATTAACTACAAAATGCAAAGATTTAACACACAAAACTTCTCACTCATTCCGTTTGGCGAGGGGATGAGTTATAAATTTGTAGATTTCGCAGAACATCAATGATTCAGCGATGGGTTTAGGTTAAGCGCGCGACCCGCGAGCGAATAACAGCACGCAAAACTCACGTCCTCGATTCGCGGTGATTTCCTGGCACTCGAAGACATCGCGCCTGTCCTCCGGCCGCAGTTGTATCAAATCAAACCGCCGTGTATAACCGGTCATTCATCACGAGCCGCTTGACACTGACACCTGCCATACTTTTTGTTTATTTGTTACCCGTGATTCGTTCGGTTGCCACAACGCTGCGATCGCGCACCCAAGCGATGGACGAGATGCTATTTACGCAAGTATTCGCCAATATTAAAAAAAAACGATTAAGGAAAATTGCCTAAATACAGGAAATTCGATTTTATGCTTTTTTGAAAATACAACTCGAAAAATTCTACAAAATTCTACACAAATTTAAGAAATGCTACAAAATCTATACAAAATGCTAGAATTGGGAAAAAATACAAAAATACAAAGTGTTCCAATTCTTATGTAATGCATTTTTATGTAAATTTTTGTAGCATTTCTTAAATTGATGTAGAATTTTTTCCGCCAAGGAAATTAAATTGTTATGTAATCGTATTTAATTTTACTTGAGTTCTTGAGGAATCTACTTATTGTTATAATGTTTTATTAAAAGTAAAATTGCAATCTTTTAATTAAAAAAGGAATTTCCAGCATTTGAAACAATAAGAGTAATTGTCATTTGCCCTGTATCACACTAGATACGAAAATATTCCCAGCGTATAAATTATTATAAAAAGTCTATAAAAATTCTTAACTTTTTTACGCTTCAGTTTTCCTCTTTTTCTTTTCACATTGGAGAGAAAAAGAGAAAACTATGCAAAAAGAATAGACCTAAAATCGCGTTTAATGCAAATTTATGCGATAATGTATTCTCTCTAAAGCGAAAGTCGCATATATATATCGTTTGCGAAATTAGAAAAATGGAAATTAGTTTTTCGAAATATTTTATTGCTGTTTACTTGTCGTGTTCACTTTATATAACACTGTTATGTTTACTATTATTATTATGTTACATGTAGAGTTTTTTAAGAAGAGAAGAAAGACGGGATTAGGACGGTGATTTTATAACTATTGCAATTGCATAATATTTACACATATATATGTAATTATATAACATTTATTAATCAGTTAAATGATATGAGAAAGATATATCTACCGAATAACAATAACTTTCTATTTCTTTATTTGTATCGACAGACAGATAATTCAGAGAAACACTGCAACAATGGAGGGACTGCACAAACTCGTGCAGTTAATATTCCTGTGAATAAGATTTAATGACATAATTTGATAATTTAATTTAATTTCGATGTAACAATGCTAAAAAAATAGAGTATATAAATTACCCTGGGGAAAATATTCTCGTATCTCTTAAAAATTCTTAAGAATTTTTCATATTTTAAATTTATTACTTCTAAAAAAAAATTCTAAAACTTCTTCAAATTTCATAAGCTTTCTCAGAAATTTAAGGAAAAATTTTATTTCAGAATTCATATGTACATATAAAGAATTTTTGAAAATATATAGACTGTTTCAGTATTTCTGAAAAATGCTCTAATTCATATTAAAAAATCTGAAAAATTTTCTAAGTTATAAAATTATAAAGAAATTCTTTTTAAAAATATATAAAGAATTCTAAGAAAACTTTCCACCGAGATAGTTATGTAACAAATTCACTATGTTGACGTGCGTCTAATGCTGATACATAATACAAAGCTGAATATGTATTAAACAACCTGAATTGTACAGCCGTAAAGTAAACAAGTGTCTATAAATTCTTTTGTGCAGCGTCATTTTCTTTCGATTGGAACAACAATCATCAAAATATAGAGATCGTAAATATTAATATATAAAATTTCAATGTAGTAGTAGTAAAGATCAATTATTACATTCGTTAACTCACGTAACGTGAAGTTCTCCAAAAAATCGGTCATTATTTTATACACATATCACATATTTTCATCGAATATATCGACATATAATATATATCTCTCTTGTCTCTCATAAAATATATCTCTATGTCTATATTCGTATAATTATTTCTTAATCTTTGAAGGCGACTTGTGAATTTCTACATAAAATTTTAAGCGCATGTTACAACAATCGTCATAGTTCAACGTATTTAAGTCAGCAAACAAGATCTAAATATGCACATAAATATTATACATATATATTATTTATATATATATATACATGTAATAATGGATATAATGTATATATATAATATATATCCATATATTGCTTATATAATAAAACTAGTAAACGGGTACTATTAAATCTACATAAAATACATTATATACATAAAGAATCCGTTATTTCCTGTTCATTCTTGCATTTAATAATCATAGTAAAGTGATTTTTTTTATTTAAAAAAAGTCAAAAATCAGATAACTAAAAAAATTTAGAATTTTTGGTCAAATTTTGAGAAACAGGCACGTTTTATAAACTACATTATTCTTATAGGATGTTCAAACTTGAACAAAAGCATTTTTTTTTCATTTTGCGAGCGAAATATTCGAAAGAAAAAAGTTTGAAAGCAAATGGAAACATATATAAGTATATATGTATATAAGCACATTGTCATACAATCACAAAGATTTTTTAATCCTTTATACATTTTTCACACTTCGTCGAGAAATGTCCTAATTTTTAAACGTTAGCAGAAACATCGAGAAGGAATCTTGATTCTTCGAACGATCTTCACACAGTTCGTGGACTTCGAGTTTCTTGGAAACTCGGGGAAAGATCAATCATAGTAGCAAGCATGTAATCTGAACAACTCCTTGGTCATGAAGCTGACGTTGCAAGATTCGCAATAGTGTTTAATGTTATCGGATAGCTTCGGCAACGATGATTTCTTCGTGCTCTTGTTGATTGTGTCTATCAGTTTCTTCGTCTGCAGTCTCTTCAATGACCACTCTACATAGCTGTTCTTCTTCATCTTGCCATTCCTCAAATGAGTGTCCTGACTTCTCAGACATTTTGGTGAATAGTTCGCCGCAGGCAACCGATACGTCTTCTTCGCTTTTGCCAGCTTGTTCTTCACGATATTGGAGAGCGATTTTCGCTCCGTCAACCGAAACTGACCTCGAAGTTGCGACTTGAAATAGTTGTCTCGCAAACTAATGTCATTGTCGCTTGTCACTGCTTCGACCTTCGCGGGTAAAGCAGCGAATTTGTTTGATAATGGAGACATCACCTTGATCGTCTCATTGAGCGCCTCCAAATCATCTAGAGCCTCTTGCTTTATCTTAAAGTTCGATGCACTCTCTTTTCTCGCAAGTTTCAAGGCCTGCTCGTCCGTCTTGCGTCTCTTGATGCGATGCTCCGAAAACTTCCTCATCTTTGGCTCCTGATAGTCTACGACACTTCTCCTTGGCCTTAAGCTGCGTCCTTCGGACTCGTCCGTCTGCTCCACCTTGACCTGCTGCGTCGACTCAAAGTTCGAGGCGGGTGTTGCCTTCGTGTCAGAAACGTTCGACTTGCTCAACGCAGATGGTCCAGGATCAACACTTGATATTTTCTTCTTATCCGGTGCATAGCTGACCAGATTCTTCCTAGGTCTCAGATTCCGCACTATTGTGCTCCTGGCAATCACTTGACTCTCAGGAAATGTTCCGAGTCTACTGTGAGAATGGTTCAGTGTTTCCAAAGAGACTACGTCGTCTTTGGCACTCGTGTCCGTGGCCAGACTATTCCGCGCGTTCTCCGTGGCGTTCTCGACACGCGGCAGACGATTCTGCGGACAATCCGGGAACACCGACTGCGTAAAGAGATTCCGCTTGAACGGTTTCAATTGTGTGCTGGTGTTCTCGAGAGTCCTACTCCGCGAGACGTCCGCGATTCTGCCGCATCTAGGCATCTGCCCGTCGTAATTCTGACAGAGCCCCGCTGTGGTTCTCCTCGGTCTGCTTTGGTCCTTCTTATCACAGCAACATCGACAGCGCGAGAGCGCCGCGTACGTCAACCCATCGTGAATGCCACCGGCCGGGAACGCCACCGAGTTCATCGAGTTAATGTAGTCGATATTCTCCACCAACGGCTCCAGCTCGTACACATCGTAGTCGAGCGGCTCCGCTTTGATCTTCGTGTTCTCGATGTGCACCATCGGCACGCCGATCTTCTCCTTACCGTCATCACCCTTCCGCATCCACGACAACTGGTTCTTGAGCTCCGCATCCGTCTTCAGGCAGTCTACGTAGAACTTGTGGAATTCCTCCAACTTGTAGCTGCACCGGTGGCACATCTGCTTCGGCAGTAGATCCAGCTCATGCACCTAGGGAATGAATAGCAACATTGAATTAGGAAACTTGCGAGCTACGAATTCTCGGAGGAGCAGCCGCTAATCGAGCGGTTCGACTTGATTTTTTAAGATTGATCTTTTACGATCTCTTATAAAACAAATTAGTTTTAAATCAAAGAAAATTAATCTAAATTCAAATTAGTGATGGGCCGTTATCTGTTACTGAGTAACCGTTATTGAAAAATAACGTCAGTAACCGTTATTAAATTTGAAAAATAACGGTTATCGGGCTAAACAGTTATTTTTAACAAATTACAATTTTACAAGCGTAATAAGGCCGATATTACATTTCTCGTACAACAAATTTTTTAAATGTTGTGGAGTGTGAATATAGACGTGGAATATTCTTATTGAGGCGGCCATAATTAAAATCCCAACACATTTTAATATTATTATTAATATTATTATTATGTCATAGAATTCATAAATTTGTGTTTAAATATGTTATTTCATATTTTAAAAAAAAGTTCAAATTACATAATTTCGTTTATATATTTTTAAAATATTTAAAATATGTACTAAAATAAAAATTTCAAAAATAATATTTCTCTATTTTTTCCTGCAGTAACAATATTTTACCTTAATTATATTAATATTTCTTTTAGTATAAAATTGAACTTAATTAAAATGACAGATAATTAGTTGAAGTTTTCTAACAGTGATAAATTATTGTAAATTATAGTGTGGTTAAATACTAGTAACCATTTAACCAAATAACTGTTTAAATAACCGGTTATTTTGAAATAACAGTAACGGTTATAACCGAATGGTAAAAATAACTGTTTAGCCCATCACTAATTCAAATTGATGTTGATAAGCGCAAAATTCATTTTTTTTAAATTTGTTTTTGCATTAAGAAAAAAATACTTAAAAATTTATTTATTTTAAAAATTTATTTGTGAAATAGAAATTTATTTCACTAAAATAAATCTTTATTGAAACACAGTGAAATAAAATGTTATTTCTAGCAAATAAATCGAGAAATGAAAAAATCACACGCTCTACTCCAAACGCCTCGATTGGTAGGACGCAAAATACTGAGCAATTGCAAAAATGAATTACCGAATTGTGGAAGGAGAAAGAGGAATAAATGAGCGCGCGTAGTTGCACGAGGTAGACATGCGTATGACGAATGGCATGCCAAATAAGGCTGGAAACTTCCGTTCATTAACATTATCGCCCCCACCGATTACCCTCGCTAATTGGTTTAGTACGACTTCATATAATGAAAGTATTACACATATACACAGATTTAATAAGTTATTTCAAGTCTACGATTGATTGAAAAATAGATTTGTAGCTTTTAGTCGACAATATTTTAAAAGTGTGTAAAAAAATAAAAAATAAAACTAGAAACTAAAAGCAAAACTAAAAGCACATTATACATATACGATAAATATGGCGAAATTCGAAATAATAGCATTAAATTATCACTAACTTCTTACGCAATTTAACGAATTGTGAATCTTTTTTCGTTAAGTACATACACGTATATGATAATATTTACGTGAATAGATTGGTAAATGAAGATATCGTATCTCAAGATTGTCTTGATTACTTAAATTTGAAAAAATAATATTACCGGCAAATTAAAACGTGAAAACAAATTGCTTCATTAATTCTAAGTCTGAATGAAGATAACCATAAGTACTTTATAAAGACTGAAAAATAATGTACTAATTATTTTTCATATTAGAAAAACTGTTATCTGTTATAAATTTATCGATAGGACATAATTATTTATTTTATTTTCTATATCTCTATATTTATAATTAATGTAAATTGTCAATTATTATTCTTATTTTTTATTACATATTGTCATGCATAATTATATAGCATTAATACGTCAAAATTATGAATACAATTCTGACAATAATCTCAACAATTTTTACAAATTTTCCTCTTGAATGCAAGGAGGCTTTGGAATTATGAATTATGAAAAATCAATCTTTGAAAATTTCAAGCACTTTAACGCCGGAAATACATTTTGTTATGTTTATGTATTTAAATACTAAATGTATTAAATTTGGAAATCCTGATGTTATGAATGTATTGTTCATTCTCTATAAAGTGCAATTTTTTAAATTTCGATATCTTTTTTTAGCCATGCTATGAAAGATTAAGACTTTTACCAAAAATCTATAAGAAACACCTGGTCTGATTTAATATAATTTTTGGATGTAAACTAGTGTAATTTATATTACTTGTATTATATACATGAAAAACATTTGTGTAAACATAGTATAAACAATACATAAATAATCAAAGTGTTATAAATTATTGAATGATATAATATAGAAAAAAGTAATTAAGTTACAAATTATAATTATTATTAATATATCTGACCTTTAGTGTTAATAAAGTAAAAATATGATATTAAAAATAAAAAGACGGAATATAAATTTCTGATAAAAACTGATAAAATATTTGATAAAATCAATCTTCTATGATTCATAGAATATGTTGTTTACATAGATGACACGTAAAACAGTTTACATTATACGTGTAATATACAATTAATTAGATTTTACACATAAATGGTCCGAAAGCGTGGGAGTAAGGGCCTAATCGCTGATACGAAAAATCTGCATAAAAAAAAAAGTAAAAAACGTGATTCGCCGCCGCGAGAAATCTATGAAATCGCTCGAATCTCTCCCTCCCTCTCAGGCGCTGTTTCGAATTACGCAATGTAATCCGAACGCGCTCACGACATTTTGGAGCGCGTTCGTTTCGTGCGCTAAACCCGAGGCCCGATAACCTCACTTTTCGCAAATCGATAATTTTGCCGGGAAAACGAGCCCGCGAGCTTGTCCCGCGCGACGTCCCTCGCACGTGGTCGGGCGACGCGTGCCCCACACGCACGAAAGAT
>QKQZ01000663.1:0-11547 GCA_003595255.1 Solenopsis fugax | reverse complement strand
CAGCACCGTCCCCAGACACGAGGGTATCCGGTCCCACCATCCCCCCTGAGGGCCCTCCGCACACGGAGCCTCGGGCCCTCTTTCCAGCCGCTCCCGAAGCAGCGGCCGGACTCCCGGCGTCCAGGCTGGACGCCTGTAGAGCGCTCTTAGCGAGTGGCGTGCCACCGGGCCCTCCAGATGCCATAAAGATATCTGTACTGCCCCAGTGGCCGTTTCACCCGAGCCCCTCCACCTCGACAAGGTGGCGCTCCATCGGAGGGGGTCTCATATACAGCCTCGCACTCGAGGCTGTATATAAGACTATCCATATCAGTGTACATGAGCTTACACTTGTCGCTATATAACGGAAGCATATAATCGTGATGAAATTCATACAAGCAGATTTTTGAAATGTCCAGGATACACATACTCACGTATACCGGTTTGTTGAATTTCACCACGAGTTTACGCAATTCGACGGCGATTAAGTTCTCGTCGAATACGCTGCGACTGTGAAAATTTGGTTTTGCGATCATTGCCTCCGCGCCGTATCGTCCGTCCAATTCGTTACTAATTTTATGTCCACGTGATTACGTACGTTTTCCATAGTTTTACCGAACACGGCGTTGTTCATCAATTTGTATAAATTTTTTTCGAAATTATTTTTCGCGCGCGTTCTAAATTTTGTGTTTAATTCTATATAATCGCGGAGCCAGGCGGATTGAGCGAATTGAAGCACGTGATGTATCTTTACGATACGGAGACCGTGGCGCGTGCACTGCTGCAGGTTGCGATAATGGATGACGTAACGCTTTTTATCGTATACCATCGCGAGAAGTTTATTCTGCCGCGACCCTGGCGGCTTATCTTGTGAAGGACAAAACGGTAGGTCGACAGTGTGTCGATCGTGCAGATGTTTTGGATACTCGAGATCGACCTCGAGAATATAACCCGTGGGCGAATCCGGAGCGATCGCGTTTACGTCAAAGTTTTCGATGTCTTCGACCCATCGAAACTCGCCGTAGGGCAGCAGTTGAGACATTCCCCAGCCGTATAAATTATTCACGTCGTAATACATTAAATACGACGACGGTTTCGACGGGTCGTACGAATGCATGTACTTATTATTGGCCTGCGCGTATCTGCCTGAACACTGACTCAAACCACCGCGGATGCCTCTTTCGATAAACATAACCATATCAATGTCGGTGAGCATCTTAAATATTACACGCGTATATTTCAACATTGCATTCCACGTGTAGCCAGGCAATGTGAAATAATGCGCGGGATCGAGACCGTAACTTTGCATGCTATTTACGCGAAAATTTTCAAATATATCAGCCAATAGTAAGACATCTGTTTTTAGATATAAGTCGCTGTATTCGCCCAGGGTTTCGATGGAGAACTGCTGCCAAACGTTCGCAGCGTAAGCGTAATCGTTCTCTAACACCGTTTCACCGGTAAGAGAACTATGAAACGATTCTCGCGGTGGTAGGCGCGTGTCCTGCAGCTTGTCCACGTGATCCACGTATTCGTAGGGAAAGACCTTTGCGCGTCAATAATTTAAAATCCTCGTTCGACAACGAGGAAAATTCCGAACAAGCAATTTTTAATTGATCGAAATTTAAATAAGAAGCCAATTTATCGAGACTCGCGCTTAAAAATTTATACGAATCAATGAACCTTAGTTTTATGCAATTTCATACTGTATCATATTCCGTTTTCTCGCCAGTTTTTGCAACTTATTTCGTAAAGAAATATATCTTTCTTTATTTATAGGAAGTAAATCGATGCTGCCTTCGAACGCGGTAGCGATTTCTTTTATTATGAAATGAGCATCGTAGCCAGACAAGTTATGAAATACAATTGGAATGATGTACGAATCTTTATAATTTAAGTTACAATCGGCATGTGCTGCGCCACGGTACCGACCGATAAGATGGCAATGATTGCGTACCCGTTTGTTACCTCTTTCCCGTTTGCCACCTCTTTCCTGTGTGAACGGTTTTTCGCATATGTGGCAATATTTCGCGCTATGGAATGCCTCCATCTGTTGTCTCGATAAAGGGGGCATTGGGACATTGGAGGATATTTTCGCTTTAATATCATGCGCAAAATTCTCCAATTCTTTCGCGAACCACGCGACGCAATCCTTATCGCGACGAAACCGATATCCTGATAATGCATCGTACGAGTATTTAACATAATATTCAATGCTAAATACCTCGTGATGCTGATATGAGAAACTCGAGGTGTTTTCTGTCCCGGGCTCCATCTTCCGCATAACGCACTCTACATCCGCGTATAGTATGAAGGGCACGCGCTCCTTGTTGTTGTAATTGTCAAATTGCAGCCATTTGTCCTCCTCCTTCACAGGTAGACGGATGACTCAGTCGTTCATTTGGCGACAATCGACCACGTGCGACTGCAACTTCTCGTCGGTGCTGAAGTAATGCAGGCAGCTGTAACAAAAATAATTTTTTTTTTTTATAACCAATTTTTATGCGCGAATTTTTTTTTTATATATTATTACACTTACCGATCACAGATGTACTTCCTGTGCTCTTTTTTAGACAGTTGCGAGCTGACTAGTCGGGACAAGTTCTTTATACACGCAAAATGACCGAGGCAGTTGTCGTGTGGATCCTCTATGTACAACAAATTTACGTGCTTCTTCTTGTCGTCTGAGTCGGGAGAATGTAGAAGGTATAATCTCTTTATTTCTGTCCTTTTATCATCTCGGCAGTGTATACATTCACTGACACATTATTTAGTCGTTCGAATTTCGCAATATCTTTTAGAGTCATTGGAAATTGTATATCACCAAACTTCAAAACTTCCTCATAATGCGGATACGAGAACTCTCTCTCCACATGACTTTCGGCGGGATGCAGGGCGGCCACCACCGACCACGCGAAGTACGCATTGTCATTCGAACGCACATTAATCACTGCGTGTTTCTCCTTTATATATTGCGGCACTTCGACGTAACATCCCGCGTGCATGGGATTATGTTTATTTATATTCACTATCAAGTTCTGGATTCGCGTTAGCGTCCACCCGCTTTCGCGATCCTGGAGTTCATCGAGCTTCGCCAACGTGGTTTCAATGATGCGCTGCTCGTACCACTCGCGCACGTTTGACATATGATAGAGTTCGTAGTTTTTCGTCGCGACATTTTTATTATCGCGTTCGCCGTGTATGTTTACAAATTCGCCGTTAAACACGGTGTTCACTTTTACACTATTGTGTTTCTCAATAGCGTCTCGCACTCGCTCGATCACTACATCACTGGCGTCCTCCAAAAATTGTCGCGGCTCGATATGATCAATGTTAATCACTGCACCGGTCACAATGCGATTCCTAAACGCAGCGTCAATCTCACGCCATACGAGCGATTTCTTTGCATTGTTACTAATGCTCGCGTACTCACCACCAACGTGCACGAAACGTCTCTCTAACTACTTCTTTTCACCCGTGAGTCGCGCGATCCTCGACACCATAGATAGTCTATTTCCAACTTCGATTCAAGGACGCTTGGCACTACAACGTTCTTTGAGCTGCTCGAGGCACTCGTCGCATCGTTGTAGCCAGCGAAAGTCGTGATTTGCGAGCGCTGCTGCACCAATTCACGTTCAATTTGCTCAAAGTTTTCCATGTTTTTTTTTTGTTTTAAATCGTATCACATTCTTCTACGGGGCACTTGCACGTATTTCCTCCACCCGATTTACAGTACCGCTGTATATTTAGAACGCGGCAGTGTTCCACTTTATAACTAGGTTCGCAAAAGCGAGGAGCCATCATCCCTCTCCACCATTGATCCTGCTCAAAAATTTTAAAATACTCCTGTATATCGTAATTGTCAAACCACCGTTCGAAGATAAGATTCGTCACATGGTCGGTAATCCATAATTTGCCTATCGCCAGCAATTCGGTGCACTTCCGATTATCACCGGGAATCTCAATATGCACGACGTCGGAGAGCTGCCGCTTAATTTCCTCCGCCTGTATCTTTTTTCTGCACTCTTGCACTCGTCTAGTATAATACGAATTCGTCCTTGATTATTGCGAAAGTATCAATATTCATCTCAGGCCTCGTCGCACAAATTGCCCCGAATCCACGTATACACTTTCCGTCTCACGTGATACGGCAAGTCCAGAACAGAGCCTTTATCGATGACGACACCTTGTCTCACGGCGCCTTCACTGGTTCCGCGTATACCCAATTCTCGTTCGCGTAAAAATTGCACAGACGATATTCTTTGCACATCAGTTTTTTCAGGCAAATTTTCGAGCACGTAAAGGATATCTTCTATCACACAGTCTACAGACTCTTCACCGTCAATATCCATATTTGGCTCGTTTCACAAATAAATGTTTTTCAATGTACGCACAATGGGCACATGTTGGTTGGAATATAAACACACATTGGCTGCCTGCAGTTTGAGCAATATCGGCCGTTTAGCACACCAAGGGGACCAGTTTCGTGGATTCGAACGGCGTTCAATCCTCCCAATTCAACGTCCGTCAACTCAATCATGCACGTGGCACATACGGATAGAGCACCGCCCGTCGAGTAGCCAAATAGTATCATGCAGTTTTTCGTGCGAGAATTCAATGCATGAAGACACTACTTTTTCCACATGCTCCTTGATGTCCTCACTCTGATCGCTTATGCACGCGCTTTCGTCGGACAATACGGACTCTTCCTCAGACTCTTCGTCCATTAATTCTTCAAAATTTACTTCCGCATTTTCGAACACATCATCATCTATATCTATAAGATATCGTCCGTGTCTATATTCACGATATTTTCGAACACTACATCTTCGATATGATTAGCCATTTTATCGCTGACTATTACTGCGACCGATTCGGTAGTCTTCCGAACCTACTGAAGTTCGCACGCTAATTAACTTATTATATATTTCATCCGCAACTTCTTTGTCCCTTTGTTTAACTGGACCATCCTCATTGGTTGACAATTTGTTTATATCAATAGCATGTCTTGAGTCACCCCAACGGAAATCAACCCCATACATCGGGGGATCGTGTACCATAAAACGAGTCATGTTCGCACTAATATTTACCTACCTATCCGTGACTTCTTTGCCTACCCGGTATATCCGCGTCGCAATTTTTTATTCAGCAGCAGCCGAAGTATCGGCGCCTTGAATCATCTCGCCACCCCTACATATCAGGGAGCCGCTTAGTCTTATAAGTAATTTGATCCTTGCGATTAGCCGCTTTGTAAATCGTCGCGATGCGACGAAGGAGGCTCTTGCGCTGCCCTTTGTCAGTCAGTCTTCGCCGTACCAGCGAGAAATTCACATCGCTAGTAAGTGAGTGAGTTCTTTTGCGCGAAAAATTGAATCCCTGACAAGGAGATGCACGAGGACGAAGAGGACATGGAGGAGGAGGAGGGGGAGTAGGTTAAAGAGGAGCATGATTACGATATCTTCTTTGTCCTCCTCACCTTCCTCCTTCTACATATGTCTGATGTCAAGGACGAGGAAACCATCCTCCCAGAAGAGGAGGAGGAGTAGAGGGAGGAGGTTAAAGAGCATGACTACGATATCTTCCTTGTCCTCCTCCTCTTCTTTTTCCTTCTAAATATGTCTGAGGAGTTAGTGTAAAAATACACGTCTTTGTTCATCCGCATCGCGTAATTTTTCGTTCGTTATCGAAAAGCGGAACTCCCCGCGTCAGGCCCCTGCGCCGGTTCTGGATCACGATGCGCCGAAGATTCCCCTCCCCCTCCCTCCCTACCTACCTGGCGGCACAATTCAAAGCGTCAAGTTTATATAAACATGGGTCCGAACGTGGCCCATGTTTATCTAAACTGATAACACGGTGTAACATTCCCCGTGATAACGCTGTGCTTCCCCGAACTGACCGCATACTCCCCTCGCATCCACATTTCGTCCCCGCACACCCGATCCCCCTCGGCGCTTGTGGTCTAGAACCGGCCCTATACCACTACTACAACGCTGTCACGACTTTTCTCGGCGCGACGCCGAGAATAGTGCGATCAAAGAGAGAATATAGTTCCAAAAATTATCTTGTTCGCTTGGACAGCGGATTCGCTAGGCGCAACACGAAAAATCGCTAAACTCGAAAAGTGAGGCGCCAGACGTGCTCTACGGCACGTCTATTCACAAAAAGACGCAAACTCAAAGAAGCGACACACTAACACGATAGCTGTCCTTGCTCGAGAGAGCCGGCTAACTCCACCTAACGGTAGAGGGGCAGGGCGGAGCGAAGGCAAGGGTTGCCACGTTAACGCGACGAGGAAGTCGGTTGATAGGCGAGAAAATCGACGCTAAGGTTGTACGAGTAACATTTATTCAAAAATACTGACAATGTCCGGCCTCTATATGCTGGTAATAATAAAATACAACAGTCGATTCTTCCATATGCGAGACGAAATAAACGCGAATTCTCACGGCGCATGATCTGCCCATGATCGCGACAGGTGACTTTAAGCGCGACCGGAAAATAATCGACACATAAGCGACAGTGATTCGACATAGAATTCGAACGCAACCGAGACGAGCTGGAACTAAATCCGAAGCGCGATGCCCAAAAGGAAATTCAATAAGACGAAACGAGCTAATTACTACGCGACACTAAAATACTTCGAGTACGCGAAACGGGATCATGACTACGTGACACCAAAGTATTCCCCGTACACGAAACGCGATGATGAATACGCGACATTAACGAATTTCGATCACACGAAACGCGATTACACAAAAGAAAAGCGAGCTACTCAAAAATAAAGCGGGAATGACGGACTCGCCTGGTATACGGCACGGACACATCGTCGCGGCACGCTGCGATCACGCGGTGACCAGGCTGGCCGACCGGCGCGAAGGAACGAGGCGAAAACGCGGTGCAGGGCTCACCACCAGATCCTGCACTCATTTCGGCTATGTTATCCTCGTGATATCTCCAGAAGGGATGATCAAACGGCATACGCGATATTCCCCTTAGCCTGCGACAAGACTGGCGGAGGTCCTTGTACACTTGCCGGCAAACGATCCACACCAACACGAAACTCAATATGCAAAAGAAGCCGCCTTCCGTGCTCACTAACACTAATCACGTCTACCGGCAGAATGCACGCGACAGCTTCTCGCTCGCACGCAGCTTTACATAGAGGTTACTCGCGGGGTACTCTCAACGACGTGGACAATTCCTCCTTGGCGTGGTCCGTCTTGTCCCTCAGTCTGGGCGACAGCGTTCGTTTGTCTCCCTCCTTCACGCAAACGCTCGGGACCGGGCCGGGAATTTCGCTTTTTCTTCGATCGCCAATTGTAGCAAGCCCAAAACTAGAATCTAGTATGCTAACCAAATCAAGAGTCTAGTACGCTAGCCAACGCAAAAGAGTTTCTAACGCTAGCCGAACCCATCTTCTCGATCCTGCTCAATACGGGATCGATAACGCTCGCGCTTCCCCCTCGCTCGGGGTGCGCGCGACGCTCGCACATGGCGATAGCCAATTCGCGCTCTCGCACGGTTGCTCCTGTGTCACGCGTGTATCCTGGACTGCTATCGGAGGGCGCTCGTAGGGCTCTCGTAGATAAAGGAGCGTTCGACTGAATATGTCATTCGCCTGTCTCCTTCAGATTTTCTACGGCCGGAACGACGCTGGCCTTTCTTCAGGACGGCTTACTCTCGTCGAAGCTTGGTCGTGTCCGCGGGACCGGTGCATTTGGACACCGTACAATTAGACACCGTGCAAATAGACACGGTGCAAATATACAAGATATTTTGGACACGGTTCCATTAGACACCGTTCAGTTGCGCACCGTACACTTGCACACCGTTCAGTTGCGCACCGCTCACTTGCACACCGCTCACTTGCGCACCGCTCACTTGCACACCACTCACTTGCTCGGTAGGGGACCTCGCTGACGGGGTGGATGCGGAAGGGGGTGGGCCTACGGCCTTGCACCCCCCGTTTGTGTGTGTGTGTGTGCGCGTTTGTGCACGCTTTAGCGCGTTTGTGTGTGTATGTATACGCGCGCGCGTGAGTGTGTGTGCGTGCGTGTGTTCAGTGCGCTTCTTTTCGTGTTTAACTGAGCGGTGGGCAAGTGAGCGGTGCGCAAATGAACGATGTGCAGGTAAGCGGTGCGTAACTGAACGGTGTGCAAGTGAGCGGTGCGCAAGTGAGCGGTGCGCAAGTGAGCGATGCGCAACTGAACGGTGTGCAAGTGTACGGTGCGTAACTGAACGGTTTTCTAATGGAACCATGTCCAAAATATTGTGTCTATTTGCACCGTGTCTATTTGCACGATATCTAATTGTACGGTGTCCAAGTGAAGGCCACTCGTGTCCGCACTCCTCCCGCAGTCCTCGCTAATCTCCTCGACAAGCCTTAATTTCTCATGCCGATTTTCTCCGGGCCCGGGCGTCCGCGCTGTGATCCGCCACTGCGTGGCGCGGAAATCCTTCTGCGTTTTCTCCGCCGCCGCTTGTTCTCTCGCTGGGCAATTGTTCCCGTGAATTAGAATACATGAAAATAAAGGGGTAATAAATAATAGAACGAATAACGCGGAAGTGACCCTTTCTGGAGACTGTGGCAAAAGGGGCAAAATTCCCAGTCCGGCGCGAGCGCAAACCCGCGCTCTGTGACGGTGGCGGGACGCTGCTTCGCTGCAGCAGACTGCAATGTCACAACGCATAAGCGCTAACCAAATTTGCGAAATAGATATACAGGGTGTTATAAAAGTTCCGGAACGGCGAAATATCTCGAAAAGTAAGCATTTTAGGAAAAAGTGTTTCAGATAAATGTTATAGGGTTTAAAAAGATCTATTTACTGATCTTATCAGTTTGACCTTGTATGGCGTCGCCAAGATCAGATCGAAATGACATTAACTTTTTTAAATGGAACACCCTATTTTTGATTCCAGAATCTAATAGCTGGTGTCAAGAGCTTTCCAAAACACTATAAATAAGTTTATTTTTGTTAAGTACTTTCCGAGTTATAAGGCTTGAATATTAGAGTATCGCCGGCATTAGCATTATCCAATGTGTACCACATGGAGGTTGCCAGAACAGATTTACTCTTTGTCATTTCAAGGTTAACTTGAAAATCTTAAATGGAAACCCCCTTTTTTTTATCTCGGAAATGGAAAGAACGGGAAATTTTATATCAGGATATGTATTTAGTCATTGGATCAAAGTGGCCCCATGAGGCTCATTTGAAGGTCAAACCTTTAACCGTTGCATAACTTCAGAAAAGCGTTTTCAGAAAAAAATGTTTCAGTGATTAAAGCGAGATACGTGATGTTGATCTTGACCAAAGGTCAAGTTTATTTAGAGGTCATTCAAGACAAGTACATTGTCTAGCCAGTTAAGACAAGACTGTAATGACTGTACAGCCAATTAAGGCAAGACGAGTACATTGTCCAGCCAGTTAAGACAAGGCTGTAATGACTGTCCAGCCAATTAAGGCAAGACGAGTACACTGTCCAGCCAGTTAAGGCAAGACAAGTACATTGTCCAGCCAGTTAAGGCAAGGCTGTAATGACTGTCCAGCCAATTAAGGCAAGACGAGTACATTGTCCAGCCAGTTAAGGCAAGGCTGTAATGACTGTCCAGCCAATTAAGGCAAGACGAGTACGTTGTCCAGCCAGTTAAGGCAAGGCTGTAATGACTGTCCAGCCAATTAAGGCAAGACGAGTACGTTGTCCAGCCAGTTAAGGCAAGGCTGTAATGACTGTCCAGCCAATTAAGGCAAGATGAGTACGTTGTCCAGCCAGTTAAGGCAAGGCTGTAATGACTGTCCAGCCAATTAAGGCAAGACGAGTACGTTGTCCAGCCAGTGTGATTGTCTCTCATCCAATGTGGATTTTCATCTGCCCAATACCTCATATTCTGTTGATTTACAGAACCGTTTAACTATACACTGTATTAATGATGAGAGGGTATGGTGACAGAATAAGGTCCTATCGAGAAATAGCGGATTTATTCAATGCCACATATCCTGACCGTGATCCAATTTCAAAGACAACTGTCTTGAAAGTACTGTTGGTCGTTTCCAAAGATCCGGTTTAATTAAAGATGCGCCTAGATCTGGAAGACTCAGAAATGCTAGTAATGACGAAAAAGCTTTAGATGTTCTGCTAACAGTAAACGATAATCCTCATACATCGGTCTCAAGAGCAGCTCAAGAAAATGATATTAGCGCAACATCAGTCCGTCGAATTTTGAAAAAGCATCACTATCATCCTTACAAAATACATCTAGTCCAGGAGCTATCCGAAGACGATTATGACAGAAGAGTTGAATTTTGCGACACAATGATGACGCGACTTGCTAATAATCATCAGTTTTCTGGATCTGTTTCTCTGACGAAGCAACATTTGAGTTAAACGGTTTTGTAAATCGACAGAATATGAGGTATTGGGCAGATGAAAATCCACATTGGATGAGAGACAATCACACGTAGTATCCTCAGAAGATTAACGTTTGGGCCGGAATAATACTTAATCGTATTATAGGACCATTTATTATTGAAGGAAACATAATTGCAGTAATTCTCAAAATTACTGCAATTTGCTAAGAAAGCAAGTGATACCGGCTATTGAGGATATTGCTGAAGAAGCTTTCCACAATGTTTGGTTTCAGCAGGATGGGGTTCCGACTCATTTTTCTCTGGAAGTTCGAAATATTCTCAACAATGTTTTTACTGATCAATTGATTGGTAGAAGAGGCAAAATAGAATGGCCATCGAGATCACCAGATCTGACCCCATTAGACTTCTTTTATTGGGGGTATTTAAAACAAAGCTCTATGAGATTAGGTCCGAAAATTTAGAAGAGCAGCGAGAAAAAATAGTGAACGTTTCAAATTTAATTACGCCCGATTTTTTAACTAATGTTATTGGTATGTTTTACGTTCGCTTAGGACACTGCCAAGTTGTCGAAGGAAATCAATTTGAAAATTTGATACAATAACTAGTGTTTTTATTACTTCACATACACCAGTGTTCCCATCCTAGTCTTGTCTTAGTTGGCCGGACACGCGCGCGCGCGAGAACACGCACACACACCCACGAACACGCACGCACGCACGCACGCACGCACGCACACACACACACGGGTTCTGATAACCGTCACGTCCTCGCCGTAGACCCTGGGTAACGCAAATAACGGTAACGCAATAAACAAGAAAATGCAAATTTTTGTTTTATGATCATAACTTTCGATGGGAGAATCGTAGCGAACTTTTTCAAAAAAGGTTTTTTTCGTCTTTAAAACACCTTTAAAATGAGCATCGCTATCCGCGATCTATACTGCGACCGATTGTGTAATATGCACGAAGCGATTAGTCGAGTCTTACAGGCAATTTTGTCAATAAATAGAATAATCAAAGCGGAAAGCAACGGAGAATAAATTAAACAGCTATCCGAGAGCGTTATGTGCCGTGCGTGTCTCACATGTCGAGCCGTAACGTGATTCAGCGATAATGCGCCGAGATCTGACTACCGAGTCGGTTAGGCGACAATTTCCCGAAAAATGGCCGCGATAATGTTGGTACCAACGAAAATCCCGAAA
>QKQZ01000662.1:0-21594 GCA_003595255.1 Solenopsis fugax | reverse complement strand
TTGCGATAGTGGCGCCATCGGGCGGTGAGGCTAAGTACTTATCGGACCACCCTCGTACATATCGATTTATATGCAATGCCACTTGGAGTGATCATGGCAGATTATTTACTTACTTTAGTATAGAATAAACTTTACAAAAATTCGATTAAAAGGTCATTAACATTTTGCGCGTCATCCGACGTAACGTAAATTAACCAACCTAACGCAAATCATTTTGTGCTGTCGAAGTAAAATATTAACAGCGCATAGTATTTTAATACTATCGTTAATCGTATTCGACGGGAGGAATGTCCGGCTTATCGAGTACGAGGGAATATGACTCAATAAAACGAAGGGACTCGCAGACCGCACGCCGCAGATTGCTGCTAAGGGAGCTCACTCAGATGGGAGATCCAGATTAGCGGTGTGCGAGTAAACGAGAACGAGCGGGTAACGTGACTCGCGCGAATTGTGTGATGAACGGCCGATGCTGCTTGACGACTTCACCGTGTCGATCGCGAATCAATCGACAGCCGATCAAAAGCTGTGCAATTGACGCGATGGCGCAGCAAGAAGATCACCCGGGAAAATGCGCTTAATTATATGGCCGAGTAATTACATTTTTTAGTCTTTGTCAACACGTACGGATATACGTTTATGTTTGAATCTGTCCAATTTTAACTCTTTAGCTAAATTTTTATTGATAACATATCTATATAGGGTCACTGCAAAAATTGAACTAGTCAATGTACATATAAATAAAATTTTAACAATTACATTTTTAAATATAATAAGAAATGATATTTTAATAAAATCTTTATGAAAATTAGATCATAAAAAATATAATTAATTCGCAATTTATTATTTTAATACTTTTCTGAAATAGTCATTTACTGGTGATTGTTCAGCGACTGGTGCAGTAAACCTACTTAAAAAAAACAAAGGTGTGCAAATAACTATTGCTATTGAACGAGAATTTTTGTAAATCTTCTTTTCTCACATCTTATACGTCATTATTAATTATAAACAAGAAATAATATTTTTGCAAAGATTCAAAGTACAAAAAGTTAACATGGATTGTAAAAACTGGTGATATTATAAATAATATTAAGAAGGAAATACATTGATTGCGCTGAGCGCAACGAGGTTTCTCCATTTTCGTTTGTAAATATTCTTCCATAACGAGAGTCTCATCGAATGATCGTTCGAATCATCGGAACGATGCTCGTAGAAATTTGCTTGCCGTTCCGAAGGGGGGGACCGACGATAGGAAAGCCTTATTCGTCTCTGAGCTCTGTTACGATAGCCAATATGATGCGCCCCTGATCTCGGCCTTCGACCGCAAATCACGTTCCATTATACGTCCTGATAATCGAACCTGCGAGAAGGATTTCGGGAATTCTCTTCCGCGTACCACGAGATCGTCGTGTTCCGATATACTCTTGCGGTTTCTCATACCGGTTAAAACTTCGCAACGAGTCGGCTGCGGTCGACGTATACAGGCGTATAACGCGTCTAAAATACGCATTCCTCGATTCTAGTGCACGTTATTTTGATGTAATTCCGAATTACACGCTGCCGTTCTAAAATTTTGCGCCGCGTTATATTACGGGAGATCGGTCGATTAACGACGCAAGATCCCCGCGACGTAAAACGTAACTGTACAATTATTAAATACAAAATCAAGTCAAACCATTAAATATGAAATTAAGTAAACATATTGATCGAACCAAATATTATTTAAGTATCTAACGGTAATTTTTATATACGTAGTTAAATCATTTCAATGGTAATCAATATGAAATCTTCTTCGTTAAACGATTCGCTAAATCATTTTTATTATCTATAATAAATGATTGCAAAATAAATTTAGGATCAATTTAGAGAATATTTCAATCTATAATAGGATAGCCTCCTTTCTTATACAGATAATAAAAGTTCGAAATTACTTTGCTCGTTTTATTTGTGTTATTTTTTTATCCTTTTATTTTGCTTTTATATTAGATATTGAATTTTTATCTGAAGTGTGTACATTGCCTCTTGGATATCCCATCTGGAGCCGTGAACGGTTTCACACATTCCATTTCTACTATTCTTCTATTTCTTTAAGAGACTCGCGTGTACCTCTTTGAACACGAGTATGTTGTGTCACTGTGCGGCGATCGGGCACGAATTTACGTATGAATTACGCAGTCATAAACGATCAATGTACGCACACCTACGTGTCTCTTGTGCGTCGCGCACGGATTCCCACACTTTCGCCGTAGTAGTCATCTGTAAGCGCCTTTAACGACATTCCCTATATACGCGCGTCAGTATTCTTTCAGCCGAAGGATGAGGTTTCACTGTTCTTCTAATTAAAGGAATCGTTGCGTAACACTTGCCGCGTTAACAGAAATTACATTTATTTTTAGATCACTTTTTTTTTGCGCATGTTTGACAATCTTCTCACTTTACTCTTTATATGTCAATGTAATTAAAACAAGGAAAAAACCACGTGTATACTTAATCATCTTTTTCTCGCTCATCGGGTAGACGGGAATCAGCGTTGCAACAGTGATTTGCAAATAGAGAATTGACGTAAGCAGAACGAGAAATAAGGAAATATTCTTGATATATCGATCCAATCCTTGAATCCATTAATCTGATTTATTGGTTCACTATACATCGCTTAGAGTTCTTTTTTTTTATCTTAAGTGATTATCACTTTTGCGCGATATAAACGAGAATATTAAACGTACAACGAGAAATGTTGGTCTTCACGACAAATAATAGCGATAAAATGTAAATAATTGCGATTATTTTTTATATCAATTTATAGGTTGCAGGTTTTCAATATTAATTGTAAACAAGTGATGTAATGAGAGAAGCGACTTTTTTCTTTCTTTTTTTCATGTAAATTTATAATAAGAATTTTTATATAAAATCAACAATCCTTAGACTAATTTATTTGTTTTTTTTTTATATATAAATTTTCTTTTCACGTCTCACGTGGTAAATTACGAATTAGAATTTCTAAATGATCTATGAGAACCATTGTCGCTGTATTGCTCACAGAACATTGAATCGGTCTTACGTGTGAACTAAATACCAGGTTCTTACGTCGATTTTATGTACCGCACACTAGATCGCGTAAAAAGAAAATATCGCGAGCACTGTCGTTAGTTCATCACTACCGTTGAGACGTCTCCCCTATCATTAAAGAAGCGATAGAAGCTCAAGTATCAATTAAGAAACGGGATCGTCGCAAAGCTGTCGCAAATCTATATATTTACGGATACATTACGCGATTTTCGATCGCTTAATAACAGCGATCGTCCTAATCTCTCGGGAGACTCGCATGCGAAGTGATCCGCATGTAAATGGTAATTATACGCGTATTTGAGGTTCTTTCCCGGCGGTAAGCTGAATTATTAACCGGAAAGAGGAGATGAGCCACTTCGATGAACGCGATAAATTAGCTATTTTCTGCTATTTTTTTTAAATTCTTTTTATTTCTTTCGAATACAGGGACACGCGTATAAACGGGGATTCAGGGAATGGTTACTCAGTTTCGCTTCATCGAAGCTGTTATTAATTTGTAATCCGCGAGAAATGCGCGCCGCGACATTATTAAAACGCGTATATCGATAATGTTCAGTTTGTTCGATAGCTAATGGCAGGTATAAATCGACAAGCGCGGTTTTGCACAATTTACGGTACCGCAACATCGCGACGGTTTACAGCAACGTGGCACGGCAGATTGTACAACGAAATAGTGCGATTTATTATCTTGAATTTACACATCGCGAAATGCTAATCAATTCAATGCATAGAGTTTCATGTTTAATACATGAGATTTAGAGGATCACCAAATTATAGCAGACCGAACCGCAAACACATTTTTTATTCGATAAAATAGTGACGAACAAAAGAAGTTATGCTATTACAAAGGCGGGCGGTAAACACGGGAAATCAATCTTAATCGCCTGACATTTCTCACATTTAATGTAAACATAGAAATTTAACTAAAAGGAAAGAACATTTTTGAATTAGTGCATTGAACGCTTGCTGTCGAAAGAATTTTAAGAAGATAATTTATAAGTCGCCTAAAAAATTGCTCGAGAAATTGGAGTTAATAACCGCTATAATCATCGGATAATGAAGTAGATCTGTAGGGTAAGGTTGCCGATATCGCACCGACTCCTAAATCGCACTATCTCGCGTATAAATTCAACTATAGTACTTGTACACTCTTTGTGGGATTATTTGGGAACTACATAACATTATCATCGTCCTTCATTGAACTCAACATGTTAAGAACAATAGAAATTTTGTTATTTATAGAAAAATCGTAACTTCGTTGCTATTTTTCAACACATTTCGTAGCTTGATTGCAAAGAAGATAAAATAAATAATCTAAATTTTGATAATTTGTAATGATTACAATATTATTAAAATTAGATTAACAAAGTTCAAATAACTTTGTGTTCTTATTTATAAATTAAATAAATAAAGTTTTACAAAATGTTTTAGTCTCCTAAAACGCACCATGTCTTAGTTTCCTAAATCGCACTATTGCTTTGATCGTGGTTATATATAGAAAATCAAACATAATAATTATACAGAGCATACATCGTAACAATATTGCCGTAATATAGCAATGTTATTGCAATATTATTGAAAAGTTATCGAAATAATGACATTGACGGAAATTATATTTAGTTTACGATATTTATCTCCAATATTAATAAAATTATACTTATCTAACGCATTTTTGCTCAAAAAGAATCTAGTAGAAAAATTGCCGCTTTACCTAAGGAAAAATAATATTAACCTGTGATGCGATTTAGGCGACCGGTTGCCTAAATCGCTCTATTTAAAGGCTTCTTGAAAATCGTCATTTAAAAATTTATGACAATACATAAAATTTTGAAAAAAATAAATATGAAAGGAGAAATGTTGTACTTTATTATGACGTAAGAAAATTAAAAATATTCCGCATAATTTCTTAGCTATAAGCCTTTATGTCAAAAGTGGTGCAACCTTACCCTAAATTGCTTTGGTACAAGAAAGCGTGACTGGAGAAGGCACATTTATAATAAAAGCATTTAAAAATCTATTTTTAAATTCTCATAAACCTGTAACTTTCTTTTTTTTAATTTGGTACACTTTTTTTGAAGGACAAAAGTCTCTGATATTTTCTTGAAAATTTTCAACATTTGTTCGTTGCATTCTGGCAAAGTGCACCCTCGAATCTCCGTGGGTTCTCAAAGAGCGTTACGGTCGCGCGTGTCGCTGTCGAGTGTGGCCGCCGCCGCTTCGCCTCGCCTCGGAAAGAAAAGCACGGCCGATGTTTTATGGAAGGCCCGCCGACCATAAATTATAATCAACGTCCGTGCCAACACTCTAACAAACTTCCAGGCGCGTCATTAGGGTGCTGGTGGCGGAGGTGCGGGAAGGCGATTGTACGCGCGCGTACGCATTTGTTGCACGCTCGTTATTAAGCGTTCTCTCACGCAGATGGGATATCCCGTAGGAGTCTCTCTCCTCCTTTCTCCTTCTCTCTTTCTCTCTCTGATTAGCCGCGCGCAATGTCCTGTATCCGGTGCAAAAAGCCTGCACTCGTTGTTACTGTCATAATGCGGAAGGACGAAGGCGACGTCTCTAAAGCCGAGTTTACGTGGTTCGCCTTTGATGATCATCCGGGAGCATCATTCAGAAATGAAAGCGCAGTGAATTAGATGGGTCGGAAAAAACAAGAATCAAGGAAGTGGAACTGTTTCTCTAGTTCTGTTCGTAACTCTTCTTAGAATCAATGCTACAAAGCAGTCAAAATTACACTGAAAAGAAGTTAATTTTATTTTACTAAATGTTTAGTAAGTATTATCAAATCTGGTATAAGTTACTAAATATTTTAAAAAAATAAAATTATTTTTGGTTACATTGACCAAATATTTAATTGATACTATTTCACTATACATTTGGTAGTTATAACCAGTCTTTTTTTCAGTGTACTATTAATTTTTCTTTTATTACTCAAATTTATTACACTGCATTTTCTGAGATTTTCTCGACTTTTGTTGCAATATAAGTATTATACATTATTAAATCGATCAATTTACTTTCTCTTTTTATTCAAAGATATATTTAATATATTTAAATAATAAAAATTAATCATCAGTAGTTCTAGTATTAATTACCATAATTGAAAGCTGAATGAGATTACAAAGACAAGTAAGATTAGCTTTTTAATAAAATATAAAAGAAATATATAAAAGAATTCATACTAATGCAGACAAAAATAAAATCTCTCTCGAATTAAAAACGTTCGTGTTTAACGTCAAATATGAGATACAGATGGTAGACTCTCAATTTATTTTCTTGTAATACTTTCTTGTAATACTTTGTTCGCCGGTTGTTCTATCTTGCGAGGCTTTGGAACCGGTGCCGCATGTCTAAACAAAAATCCATTCAGCCGCTTAAATGACTCATTCAGAATGATCATCAGGCGTAGACCGTGTAAATTCGCCTTGATGCGCGCGCTATTCCGAAGAGATGATTTCATCACTGTGCCCTACGAGACAAGTGGGCGTCGCGAGGAATGTAATTCTTCGGAGTCACAGCGGAGAAGGGAGGTGCAAAGATGCGAACGCGGAGAAGTAACAGGGTTCTGCAAATTACGACGATCGTAAATCGAAAAGCGTTACATTTATACCGCTCGCGATAAATCGCTGGGAAAGCACGTGATTACGGTTACAATCGCTAATGCGTCGTCCACATGTCATCAAGTTTGATTAGTAAAGAATCCCACAGATAATTTGCCCGACAAATGTTTTATATACAAACTAATTGTAAGTAAATCAAACTAAGTAAATTAAAATTTTGATTTTTATTAAAATTTTCGATGAAAAAATTAATATAGCTCTTTTTAAGTTTGTTCTTCACTTAAATATTTTAGAAATATAAAAATTTAGATTTGTAGACGATCTTTTAATAAATTGAAAATAATTTACTCGAGAAAATATAAATCTATTAGTTCAGCGATGCAAAATACATATCTCGATTCAGATCAAGTTGTGTGTGAAAGAAAATTAAATTATTAAGAATATTTTTTTAATTTAATAGTTAAAAAAAATTTCACAAATATATAAGTGTTCAATAAAATCTTATTTTTTTAAATTTAAAGAGAAATTTACATTACCGCGTCTCTTAATTATCAAACTGTTAAAAATTATATAATGTTCTTTCACCAAACTCTTGCTACGAAGAAAATAAGTCAAATTCATAAGAACAAGAATGATGCATTTTATTTTTATATTTTTTATCTGTGTAATATAACAAGCCAATTGATAAGATGATGACATTATGCCACGTGGACGCTTCCAACGATCCTTTTGCAAAAATATTACCGATATCATCGGCTTATCATTACGCGAATTCATGATGCGGGATGTGAAAGTTACGTGTAAATATTGAGACCGTATTACGGAACTGGATACATTGCAGGAAGCTTTCCGTTTGGTTGTACGTTTTTGCCGTTCGTACCGGATATGATCAATGTTGCTAATGAGGAAAACGATTACCGGTGAAGAAAAAGGACGCATCCACCATTATCGTGTAGAAAAGAGGTTTTACGTTCGCGTTATTTCACGAAGATGATTTCATCGGCGCGCTTTATGGTACGAGCGTATATGCCGTACCTCCTCCAAGATGTAATAGAGTTTACGAGGATGTTGTGCAGTTCACAAGCAACCTTAATACTGCTTTGCCTGACAAACGTAATGTCTGTTAACTTATAATGTATAGATAATAGGAAGTAATTTGCATTGGTCACTATTTTAAACATGTATGCAGGCTATTCTGGAAGTGCACGCTTTCTCTTAGGTACAGCGATTCGTTTAATAATTTAAACGCGATTTTTCTCCATGGCCAAAATCTTCTTGGCAGTCGTTCTTATCTATTAAGTTATTTTTTAAACTACGAATCAATGTACCGTTAGTTAAGGTCACGTTGAAATTAAACGAAAATTCAGATTAGTTTATTCAAGAATAAAATTCCAATTCTATTTTAAGCGGAAGGGCCTTGATCACATCTTAGTGAAAGCGGCAGTTTGTACATGAAATTCGTATGTAAAGTAACATTGAAAACTTGAAAATCAGGAATAGAAACGGTCATGTATTATGTATATAGTAATACCTGCGATCGTATCTGTTTAGCGAAGTCATAAATCAAGCAATATATTAATTATTATTTAATTATTATTGAGATCTGTATCACATTCTGTATTCAATATACGTTCAGATTTATCGATTCCTAACATTTTTTAAATTAATTTCTTAATCAGTTTGTAATTGAACTAAATAAAAACACTCACCTTCCACTAAGGATGTTAAGAGCGTGACGTTGGCGGCCTTCCTTCTACCGGCTGGCAGATTCAAACCAATTTTTTCCAATTTTTCCCTAAGCAGACGCCCACCGTTTTTGGATTTAGCTCTGGAAAATGCAAGATATATTTTTATATGAATTTTTTCGTACAACTTTCTTAATATCATTTAATATCATTAGCACGATATATTATTTTATTTATGAAAAATTCATGACATTATATAATTGCAAATGTCATATTATCTTTTTTGATTCTCATGTAGATAATTTTAAAAAATCTTTTTCATTTCTTGAAGGAATGATTGCATGTATTACATTTGAATTTCATATAACCAACATTTGATATATAAAGTACTAAACTCGGTCAGGTTAAAGCTCTCGCATAGTGACATCGTAGCCTAGGATTTTTTAACCGGTATGCTGTAGCACATTGGAAAGGCTCTCCAAGATTGCCATGAAAATTTTAGAGACGATAAAAAAAACGAAAAAATGTAAAAATAAGTAAAAATGCAAGTAAAGCTTGAGGTATAAAATATTTTTAAAATAATTTAAATTATATTGTGTTTACTCTTATTTTAACCAAAATTATATCATTGATATAAAATTACTTTTAACATAAAATAAAAAATAAAATAAGATTTTATTTTTTATTTTGAATGTTATATGGGCAATATCTGATAAAAGGCAATTACATATATTATAATACAAAATTGTTTTAGAGAGAGAAAGAGAGAAATTATAATAGTGGCACGATAAACTTGGCTCGTTATTTAATGTGCCGCGAATTAAAAAAGATAGAAAAACTGTAATCAAAGTCAACAGTTACGTCAACAAGACACAATTATTGACTTGATTTATTCTAACATGAGAATTTGCAAAAACAAGAGATTAGTTGGTTCATTACCATATTTATCGATCAATTATTTTTCTACCGTTCGCTAAATACTTGTTCGGACACGTGTGAAACGCCTACGTCTCGACCCGTTCCGGCATGTGAGAATTTCGAAACTCCTCCATTAATCATTTCGCCGTGATCTCTAAAAAGATGAAATCGAGGTGCGAGAGGGATGGCGACAACGAGAGGGAAATACGGTTGGATTAGCATAATCCGCGAGCTACGTGTGTCATCGGCGATTGAGCAAGCCCGACGCACGCTCGAGGATGCGCTCGTACCGTTCATGCACGTGCATTTTGTGGAATAGGATAGAGACTGAAAGAAAGGAGCACTGTGTTCTTCGCACAAAGTGAGCTATTCAAGCTTAGCGCGGGCACATCAGGCGAATAGAATTTTTATCGACATTCTGTGGTCTCCTCCGACATATGTATCTGGGTTAATCATGAAACGACGTAACGCCCAGTGTACGATCGTAAAGATGAAGCCTTTATGTTTCACAATAAAGTTAAGAACTCTTCGTTGTAATTATGATTTCGGTCAATCAGACACGCCGTTTATTCACTGCTTCTGAAAGAGTCTTTAATGGTAACGTGACATTAAGACTGAAACCGTAATTTAAACGCTAGTTATAAAATGAGAAGCATACTGTGCTGATAAATTTCTGAGTTAAATAACTTTAGAAATAGCTTCATTAGCTAAATAGCTCTTTATTAAATAATATAAGAATAATATAATATGTATGTCCTTTCAATATTGAATAACACAAGAAGCTTTAACTAATATCGTACCGAATAAATAAACGTTTTTCTTTTCATATAAATTTTATAAAGAAATGAACAACATTTATTAGTTAAATATATGCTTCTACACTGTAAAAATATCATGAAATTTCATGAATTTTTAATATATTATACAATGGTAAATGATATTTAAATCACTCAACTGAAATGATTTTGAATGTACATGTTAATGAAATTAAGTTTAAGTGAATTAAAATATATAAGTGTACTGAAATTTAATATACTTTTAATACAAACGTAAATGAAATAATACAAACGTTAATAAAATTTAAAACATTAGTAAATGAATATTCATATACTGTATTACTTTTCATTTATTACTTTTCATTTACGGCTTGAATCAAGCTTCCTTTACATGTTAATTAAAAGTTATTAAGAAATTTCTAACAGTGTATACAAAAAAATGTAATCGTCCTCTTTACGCTGACTTGTGTATCAGATGCGCATCACGTGTTATTTCGGACGAAGTCTATCGAGACATCATCAAAAATTGTGTTTTAATTCTTTTACAACCGGACAGCGACTTCATGTCGTTAATCCACCGGCGAAGCTGCGAAGTAAATTTTTTCGTGAAACATCAACGGGAACGCGATAGTAGCAGGGACTTCTTTCCTTAACACACCCTGTCCATCCATCATCTTGGCCTTTATAACGGTAACGCGTATCGCCTACTTTTGTTCGGTTCGGCCCAGTCCGCCCGGTAATCTTTTGCCGCGCTCGGCAATTAATACGTTTTACCGCTATGGATTTTTAATATCGGCTCCTCCGAATTTATGTTCCACGGACGTTTCGCTTTTTATTTTCTCTGAACCGCACGCACTCTCCAGTCTTATTTGACGACATTATACCACCTATTCACTTTTAAACAGAACCGAAGGGAAAGCAAATAATTATTTCTGTATCTATTAATTATTTCTGCGACTAAAAACACGTTTTCATTTATATCAGTATGATAAACTTTTATCTTAAATATATATGTACACATAAAATATTGTAACATTCTTATCTTAAATATGTTGCAATGTGTATACAAGACATATAAATCACCACTCTGTATTTTTTTTATTTGTTAGAGGTAACACTTCATAATATGTTAAAACATTTTTGAATAATTTTCAAGAATTCAATTAACTTAATTCAATTAATTTAACCCGAGAGCATCTTGTATAATGATCGTGTAGTTTCATATAATTCCCCCTCTAAATTTATATTATCACACATTGCAATAAAAAACTCAAGAGGTCTGATATTAAATTGAGAAAATTGCTAAAAGTTTTCAACAAGCGCTCTAGTTTCCGCCCATACAGATCCGCATGATAAGTCGTAATCAAACAATATGTAGACGCATGCAAATTATAAAACTGGTTTCAAGCAACACGACAATCGTTATCGATCGCATACAAATCAAGTGGACGCTGATCAATTTCACATGTCCCGATGCACGACGGAAGAATTTCAACGAATTTAATTGACCGCGGAAATGATCATGCGACCGGATCGAATTTTCGATACTTAACGATCGCCAGTGCCATCGTATCTTGGTACGTGACGAGAACGATGCTGCGACTCATTACCGGAGATTTGTCTCGAGAAGAATCCTCGTCCCACTCAGACGCATCGTTCTCTGTAAAGATTTCCGCGAGATTCGCAACCCTCGACGCCGATTCCACCGATAGGAAGATTTTGAATGGCGGATCCCTTGCTCCCCTGATTGCTCGAGACATCCTCGAACGTCTGGCATCGTTAATCGTCTACGGAAGCCACGCGACGTTAGAAAACCGAAGGACTTCATGATCAAGGCTTATTCAAATATCCTCCGCATTGTTTGTTTCGCGAGAATGAGATGGAATTATAGTTAGCAGCCATAAAGTGTGCGTATGCGAATGTTACAGACAATTTACTGCAAAGTACTCAAGATTTGCCCACCTCTCCTTTTTATTTTATATTTAATATATTAAAAATTAGAATCTAAAAAAAATATATTCTAAAAGACGTATTTATTTCAATATTGTTGAAATTTTTTAATCATACGTTGTTAATTTTCTAGAACTCTTCATTAATCAAAATCAACGTTTATATATATTATTTGCCTCTTAAAGTAATTAATAATAAAAATTTATATTAATAACAATATAAATTACTATAATAATTTAAATTATATTTGTAGATTTTTTATCTTACATAAAAATTAAATAAAATTTTACTTTGGAATTTATTTTATAAATAGTTACAGTTGGTATATAATCACGTTAAGTAGTATTTGAATAGAATCGCCTGATGGTTCAAAAAAACTGTTTTAAACTTCTTTTTATCCACGTCTAATCGATCGATGATATAATGTGTTGTTCGCGTAAATAAATGAGATCGACAAACTAATTGACGTCTCAGCGTTTTATCTCTAACAGATTTAATGATAGTCACACCGAGAGAATAATACGCGATCAATTCTCTATGCCATCGTTATTTTTTTGTCGCAAAAGTGAAACTTAACTGCAGTGTTATCGTGATTGTGGCTTACATAATAATCAATGTGCGCATAATCTCTTCCAATCTGAATACATCGCGATATAAAGAAAAAACAGAACAGTAGATTCTAGATCGACGAAACTTCTGTCCTACGGCGGAAGTCAATCTTGTTCACGAGCTTGGCGACCTTGCGCACGACTTCCAAGCAGATGGTGGCCAATCGTGAAAGCCTGTCGGTATTCGACAGCAATTTACAGAGCAGGTGAAGGTTTTGCTAGGCCCGGGTAAATTTCAGGTTGAATAAAGTGCCCAACAGGCCGTTTCACCTCGAAATTCGAAGGCCGCACATCTCAGAATAACAAGTTAGACGCGAAAAAAAAATTACACGCAGAACGCATTCGAAACACGTGTAATATTTTTTTATACAACAATTCGCAAATGATGTTGAGTAATAGTGCATTTGTAAACTAGACTGAAACGCTCTTTCAACTTTCGCGAGCCTTCGTATGTTTTGATATCATCGATTCAGATATGATATCATTTCGCCAAGTTTTTTACTTGCCATGTTTGTCTTGTAACTCGTATTTATCCACTTTTACTTTGTATATTTACGTATCCCGTAATAAAGAAGCCAATTGACAGTGTTATTGCCGACTCGCTTATCCGACGAATCTTATGATCGCGAGTTCACGATATTTCTAGTAGACGTAACAAATGGCACCGGGACATTGGTACTTGATTTATATGTACACGGAGGACAAGGCTTGCGTACGTGTACAACGAGAAAAATAAATAGAGCATGCAAAGCGCGTGTTGCAAAATAGAGCTCAGGGCGATTGAAAATCGGTCGGTGTGAAAAGACAAAAACGGAAGGCGCGGACCTTCAACAAAGGCATGCTCGCGCACACGAGGGCATCGGTACGGTGCAATCGATCTTCGCGAGACGATCTCTCGCGGCATATTGCGAGCGACGATCCTGGACCCTCGTGGACGCGGGTCGCCGCGAACGAGACCGAGAACAAGGTGGGAGAGACAAAAGGAGAAGAGAGAAAAAGAGAGAGAATCTATGGTGGCGAGTCTCGGCCCAACGTGCGTGTAATTATCGGTCACATCGCTATGCGAACGGATGAATTATAACGTCGCGACCGGTGCGAGATACCGCGCTCGCCTCGAGGCGCACTCGCTCGCTCACTCGCTCTCTCTCGCACGTCTCGAGGAATTGACACTCGCAGCCGCGCGAGTTATTAATGTCTCATTTGCATCGGCGGTATGGATCGGTCCGTTTTATTAGCGATCCGCGCCGCGACACAAAAAAAATTGATTTGCCGCGCTTTGTCACTCCGGTCGCGGAACGATTAGCGCGATCTTTTATCGCGGAAAGTGCGCATCACTTTTCTTCAGACACATATTTTACGACAAATAATGTAGAATTAATATTGACTCGATGAATCTCCTTGAATAATTTGAATAAAAAGGAAGCTAATCCTTTATTTAATGTCCACAATAACTCTAGTTGAAGAGTTTCTTGTAAAAATCAAACAAGTAAACAGTTTTTTAAAAATCTGAATTATGACAACAAATCATTCTCTATCAGTAGCATCACAATGTGAATGATTATATTTCGGCGAAAATTAAATAGAAAACGAGAAATATAAATAGGTTGTAAATATAAATTTTCCGGCAAGAATCAAACAAGTTCATAAGTTCTTTACCTTTTTTTTTTTAAACGGATTTCTCAAAATGTTAATCCTAAAGTTTAATTTAAATCCTAAAATCTAATCTTTGTTCATATTATATATTCGGAAAAAAGCTACCATATTTATAGAACAAAAAGAAATATTATATAAAAGGAAGTTGGTTAAGAGTAACTTGAAAAGTTTTGTGAACAAAAAGTGAAAAAATTATTAATTTATATTTTAAATATTTCTTTCTACGCGTTTCATCATTACTAATATTATAAAAAAAAGGTAAATGTAAAATGTCAATGAGATAAATGGGTAATAAATACAAAATTCTCGCAAACAAGTCCAGATGTGTTTTCTATTTTTTCTTTTAAATGGGTTCTCAAAATATTAATTAAAGCCTGCAACTTTGTTTTCATACCTATTAAATACCCGAAAAAATTACCATATTTATATTGAATGATTTGAAGATGAGAAGCTTTTTGTTTCCTGAAAATTTAATTTTTTGGACTTGTTTGGTTTTTATAGGAAATCCTTGAATTATATTTCATGCAAATTTCTTGTATAGAATTATTAAAAAAATATAGTTATCGTTTAATCGGATACATTCAACGTCTAATAAATTAATATGCTGTATAATAAATTTGTCGAGTCTTTTCCTCGAACTTATTTGCGATATTATAAATTTTCCTGTGTATTCTCCCGGAAGATTCCGAAGTAATGGAGCAAAGCGTGCGCTATTTTGATGCTTCAACGGTAATTTCGTGACGCTTTTTAAACGAGAAAAAGAGAGAGAAAGAAAGAAAAAGAGAGAGAGAGAGAGAGAGAGAGAGAGAGAGAGAGAGAGCCGGTGCGAAAAGTCGTACGGAGTGCGTGGAAGTATACATCTGGCCGCTTGCATGGCGATTTATCCATGCCTTTGGTGATAAAGCATTGCGCAATGAGCGGTGCTCTAACCGGATAAAACGGCGAATCAGATAAAGGCGGGGTGCTCTCTCATGAGGAGCGTCTATAAATCAGGTGGCTGTCTGTGCCGGGGTTGGGCATGAGAGGGCCGGATGAGCTGAACGCGCGAGTTTATTAATTAGTCCCGCGGATAAAGCCATGTAACATCGTGCGTCTTGTGGTCTTTTACGCGCGCACATTGTCCCGATCGCGCGCCGTGTCAGTTATACCGATTACCTCGATACGGCGGCCGGAAATGTCGGCGGTAATGTGTAACGCCGTGTGTTTCGTATTTCATTTCTCACCGTGGCCGCAATAACCGCGGCGAGCCGTAACAGAGCGCGATATATCCGGGACCGCGGATTGTTGCATCTTCAATGCGCCTCCGTAGGAGGCGTGATGCTGCACTCATTATCTCGCGTCGCCTCGCGCGCGATGGAATATTCATGAGAAATCGCGATCGAGCCCTATTTTCATTCCTCACACATACGAGAAACGCTTAAAGTAAAGCCCGCCAGCGAGTCCACGAGAGATTCGTATCAATACACGAAGACTAGACACACCTCTCTTATAGCGATTTCAGCTGGTCTGCAACGGTATGCCACCTGTGTAGATGCAAATGTGAGTAATGCATACATTTGCGCAGTGCGTTGCACACTGAGAGAAAAAATTGTAGTGGTGGCAACTATAAGGGGACAACCATACAAATTTTGTTAATATAATTATAATATATAGTTAAGTGAACTATATTGTAGTTATTGCAACCAAGTTAATGGTTAAGAGACCTAATAAAAAATAGTTGTAGTATATTATATAATATAGTAATTACAACTATTTTTTATTAGTTCTGTTAACCATTAACTTAGTTGCAATAACTACAATATAGTTCACTTAACTATATATTATAATTATATTAACAAAATTTGTATGGTTGTTTCCTTATAGTTGCTACCACTACATTTTTTTCTCTCAGTGCACTGTGACGATTTTATCCGAATTACCGATTACACCAACTAGCTCCAACTATTTTGTGAGAGCCACTTTAGTACACTTAATATGCATCTGTGCGGCATACCGAGCCCAGACTCGGCACTATTTAACCAGTTGAACACCCAAGTTGCACCGACACCTGAAATGCGCAATCGGTGCATCCCAGCCGAAATCGCTATTATATTGTTTTAGATCTGCAACTTTTAATTGGCGTTTCTTCTATAATTTTCGGCATTCCTATATTCCGATATAATGTCAGACACCTTCGGTCTCCATCCCGCGAAAGCCGCGTTGATTCTCCTGACAACGACATTTAATCTCTTGCGTGTAATACCAAATTATTCTAACGGTTTGCTTATGGGTTGCCAAGAGCCTGAGAAGCATGCGTGATTAAAAATGGATGAATGAATCGCTCTTTCTCTTTCTTTCACTCTCTTACTTTCTGCCGAAAGAATGGCTCGGAGAATTTTGCCAGGGAGAAAAAAAGGAAAGAGAATTATCGCATCTGCAAATCAACGAATCTCTTTTTCATCGAATTATCGCGACGGAGAAACGCGAATGATCGATGCATTTCGTACGCAAGATTCATTTCGCTTTTAAAAAAATAGTCTCTTACCTTCGTAACACGCCACCGAGAAGACTCGCGTTCAAACATTCCGGTGGCGACAGTCGTCTTTGTACCTCCGCTACCGTAACTTTGTACTTGCTGGTGCTGCTTAGTAACGATAATCGTCCTGGAACCGAACAGAATACGTCCGACGGTTGCGCGTTTCCGGTCAACATAGCCTTCTCGTTCCTGTCCGAAGGTTTCAAATCTGCAAAATTAAAAATATAATTGTTAGAGTGGCCTTAAGAATATCGAAATCCACTTCGCATGTATCGTATTCTATAAAATGAATTATATTCAGAAAAAGATGAAGAAATAAACGTAAAATAAAATAAAACTATCTACAGATGACACCAGTGCATTAATAAAATCTTAAAATGTCAATAAAAAGCAGACAATATATGTTATTTAACTCTATTAAGAATATTAATAAGATTAGAATCATTAATTTGGCATCAAATTTTAGGAATAGATGTTATTAAATGGACCGTTTGCAGGAAATAAAAGTAAAATAAAACTAGGAACTCTATCCATAGACAAAATTAATAAATAAAATTTTAGAATGTCAACGAAACGGTAGATGACATATGAGATATTTAATGGATATAATTGCTCATAATAAAAAAAAAAGATAAAATATCGATGAGAGCTGCTCTTTTCGTGTACCACTAAATCATCCTATTTAGTAGACGTTAGGTGTATGCTAATCAACTACATTGCGTTGGACATATTGCCGACACATATTGATCGCAAGGTCGCTGGAATATCTCGACGAATGAATGAATACCTGGCATTATTCATAGCTGATTCGCGCCGATAGATTTTCAGCTCGCACACCCGGTGCGACCGTTAGGAACTCCTCCTGTTACGTCGATAAACAATCGGTGTAATGGCGCGACTTAATAGCTTTAATGAACCGAGGAAAGATTTCCAGCAGTTATCGGGCTAGCTCAACTTTTTCATCTAACGAGCGTCTAAACGAGTTTTATTAATGGAGTTCGTTATACTCCGGGAATGAGAAATGAATTCCGGCGAAGCGATACGTCGATCGATGTCGCGTATCTTGCAGGATTTCTCACGATTTACCCCCCAATCCCCGCCATTTTCGTTCTCGTCGACAGAACGATAATAATCAGTTTCGTCCAGCGGACGAAGGAATGCAATAATCCAGTTAAGACTGCAGTATAGTCCATTCTCGTAGGTCAAAGTGAGAGATTCGCGACTCGGTGGAGCAAGAAATACCGGAACCAAAGATCCCGATCCGAAATTATGTTATACAACCTCCTTCCCTCCCTCAATCTCTCTCTCTCTCTCTCTCTTTGCGTGCGTATCCGTGATCAGGGCAATATCTTCGGCGAATATTTTAAATTCGCCGGTACCATTCCTCTCTGTTTTAGCTCCTATGCATCGGATAGCCCCGCATTATTGCATCGTTGCCCTGGAATGCTTAATATCGTGCCTTGGGGCCACGGACAAAGCGCGTTATTACATGGCAAAGAGATGGTCAACTTATAACTCGCTGGAGCTCTTCATCTTCGCCAACGCACGAGGGATGTATCTTGCGTCGAAATTTTGTGTCTCGGCACGAGAAAACCGCTGAACGAGAGACGTTTCGCAGACAAAATCTGAAACCTTTTCGTCTTTTACTAATCAAGAGAAACGCAATTCTCCGCGATACAAAGAACCTCTGTTTAAGGGAAAGTTCTCTGCTGAATGTGTAGGGAACGCAATACAGTATCTAACTTAAATGGCATAATAAAGAGGAAAATAAAGTCTCGTCTGCGAACACAGAGAAATTCATCGTGGAATATTTATTGTCTTAATATCAGCTAACTATCGCTGCGTTTCGCTTGATACATCGCCGGGGTCTCGACTAAATGCACCGTCATTCAGCGAGTTAATGTCAGCGTGTTATGACAGATACACGAGGACGGCTCTATAAATCTAACCGATAGATATCTCACACGGCATTTTTGCCGGGCGTACCATTCCCGCTCTATCGCTCCCGCGGCGCGACGCGACGCGACACGGCCTGTGCGCTGTTGTTCGTTTCGTTACCCGTCGAAACGTAAACGGCGATTGCGACGCGGCGAGTTGTAACGCCGAGGGCGCGCATCGCTCGAGAACACAGAGTTACACGCAGCTTGATATTCATGCACGGAAGACGTCGTCGTTCACGTCGTCCTCGCCGCGCTGCAGCATCGCGGGCGAGCGAAGGGGAGAAAGTAAACAAGTTGTCCGCATTATCTATGACTGCCGGTATCGATCCCCGTTAATTCCTCGATCCGATGGGTCAAACGGATAATCAATTTCCGTGAGCACCAAATAGGTCGACTTGTCGAGCTTATGAATTAATGTTTGAGAAGAAGCCGCGATGGAGAGAAAAAGAAGGGGAAGAGGGAGGAAGGAACAAACGGTCCTGGCAGTCGGTGCTAGTCGAACAATTTGGTAACGTCGAAATGATGTCGGCGAGAGGCACAAGAGGAGAGAGAGAGAGAGGGAGGGGGGGGGATAGGAAGAAACGACGGGTGTCGGCGAATACACGATCTCCGTGTATCGCCGTGACTCGCGCATCAACCGTGCGTTCCCTCCTCGTTGCTCCATGGGCCTGATATTAGCGGATACGTTAAGTATGGGTTTTATACTTACGTTAAGACAAGTGTCGTCCTTTTTTTTCTCAACATATACTTTGATACTAGGAATATCTGGGGGGACGATATTACTGTCTTCCTTTTCCCCCTTTCGCAGAATCTTTAGATATCTCTCTTTTTTTTCATTTTTTTTTTCGGTTGATTGATTCAGCTATTTTTACCGGAAATACCGCTGTTGGTCGACCTCGAGCATTGTTACTTGCGAAAGATTTTAATCTTGTGCTCCTACTTCAAGATTCGAGTGTACTCTATAGTACTCTTGCATCATGGATTACAACTAATTATTACAAACGCGACGTTTTTGCACAAACCTTACATTATTCATCAAAAACTGATGATACTCTTAAAATTCAAATTTTTTAATTAGATGTTGTTGAAAATTAGGGATAAAAAATATATTTAAATTGCAGAGGTGAAAATTTTTATCAATACTTTTTCACTATCTATGATATAATGATATAATTTGTAGTACTTGAGGTAAACCTGTATGTATACAGATTTTAACCACCAATTTAATAAAAAATTTGTTAGATAAGAGAATAAACTCTTTTATTATTTTAACATGTACAGGTTTATCTCAGGTTTACATTCTAATAGTTGCACTTATAAACCATGGCAGAAACTGTAATACATTTTAGATGATTACTGTTTGTCCTCTGATACCCTGAAAAAAAAGACTGGTTATAACTACCAAATGTATAGTGAAATAATATCAATTAAATATTTGGTCAATGTAATCAAAAATAATTTTACTTTTTTAAATATTTAGTAACTTGTACCAGATTTGATAATATTTACTAAGCATTTAGTAAAATAAAATTATTTTTGGTTACATTGACAAAATATTTAATTGATACTATTTCACTATACATTTGGTAGTTATAACCAAACTTTTTTTTCAGTGTATGAATCACTCAGGAAAGTAGAACTATCGATATGTTGATAAAAATGCATGACTTTGGTTTTTTAACAATTTATTTCAGATAAATTGTGACGAAAAAAATTTATGGTGTTCCTAAGACGTTCATCTAAGTGGCTATCTAAAATACATGACAGTTTGGAAGCCTTGTTTGTAATTCAGTTTTGATGAAAACAATTTGTGAACTATGCCATGCTTTTTCATATACACCCCTGTTAGATTTTTATTCGATGTCATCTTTTTATCTACCTTCTTTTTTAGCGGTCCTTTAAATTCATGGATTGAAATATCGTGTCATTTTTTTAATATTAACCATTTTTTTAATGTTAACATAGAGGAAGATTAACAAAATCGTTCCGGATAAGAAATACATGTATGTGAATGCAGGGTATAATACAAACTGTGCCCGTCGTTATCCGAGACTTGATGTAATCGGCGAATTTATGGTCGCGTTTAATTGAAATCTCGCGAATCTATCGCGAAACGCGTAGTTTTCGAAAGACAGTTATGGTTCAGTTCGTCAAGTACCAACGGCGGCACGTACGCGTCGTTAGAGAACATCATTTAGAGACGCCTAAGTGCTGCGAACATTTCTAACCGTCCGTTGTTGCTATCTCGAACACTTATCTCGATTCCAGTAACGGTTTATGAACGTATTATTAATTTATTTAATGAGGATAGCTCAGGCTTCGCTTATTTTACTCAGTCGGGGTCGGCATCTGTAGTGCAAAACGTATAATTATCATGAGCTGCCGTAACCTTTTGCCGTGTGAATTGCGAAATCGTTTCACTCATCGGACAACCACATTGGTCTCTCTATTGCCACTTAATTATTCCTACCACGTCGGTAATTCGATAATCGTGTAGGCGGATTTGTGAGACTACACGAGTGAATAGCGATTGATCTCATTGTCGACACGCTCATTTTTAATTCTCGTGTATGTCGCCGTTTAATTATTCCTACCATGTTGAATAATTTGATAATCATGGAAGGAATAAGCGGATATGTAAGACTACTCGAGTGAATCACGATTGATCTCCTTGTCGACACGCTCATTTTTAAATCTTGTGTAATATATTAACGCTCTGCTGTCTGTGCCGAAGATCCGGGTTCAAATCTCACTGATCAGAAGCATCTGATTCGATCGCTATCTCTCGGAAGGCAAATCACCGAAAGTATTTTGCCAAGAGAACCCGTGTCTAAATTAGGCCGTTCGGAACCGGCGTTTAAATCGTACACTGAGAAAAATCTCTCGGAAAAAATCAATATAATATTGTAGACTTTATTTTGTC
>QKQZ01000661.1:0-16187 GCA_003595255.1 Solenopsis fugax | reverse complement strand
CGATTAATTCGTACGGAGTCGTACAGACGTTATAAAAACTTCAAATGAATACATATATATATATATATATATAAATTTTACANAACTTCAAATGAATACATATATATATATATATATATAAATTTTACATAGTCATATAGATATTATAAAAACTACAAATAGTTGTATAATCGACATTAACTTTTAAGTCGTATAATTTTCCAGTATGTAACATATACAAACGTTTCATGGAGTTATAAAAACTTTCTTATAACTTTGTGTTCCTTGGGATGTTTAGTAGTAATGATTCTATATACCACTCATCATTTCATATAAACAATATAAAATCTATTTAAAAAAATTAATAATCTTAATTTCAACAATGTTATATTTTTGTTTCAATACTATAACATCTATAAAGTACAATATTGTTTTAATGTGCAATAAATAATAAATAATGAGTTATAATTATTTTGATAAGTAATCTAACATTTTTTTTTTTATTATACTTGATTTGAAGGTAATGCTATTTTCTATGCTATATTTTTTCTAGTTAGCTTATTGATAAAATATAAAATTTCTTCTGTAAATTATGCCTCCTTTAACGCTATATATTATCTCCTTACAATATTATTTACATTTCAAAAATAAAGATATTCTCTTCTTCTGTATAATTATCTAAACCGATAATATACCCTTTTCGCATTTACACAGATTGCACGGCCACCGATGGAGACGATACTGGAGAAACAACTTCGTGGTTCGCTTGATTCCCGATAACGACGTCGAGAACAACATCGATCTGCAAAGATCGAGCAGTCATTTCGACGTGCAAGACGATTTCGAGCAATGGAGGATCGAGGAGATCGAGGAGCTAACATGACTTTCAATCATGTCAATCGCAAGTCAGGAATAACCTTTTAATTACGGCAACCGTTCACTATTTTTACATCCATTCTCCGTCTCTCATTGTCGTAATACAGCTGTGCTACATTTAATTGCATTTTATTAACTGGACACATCAATTGAAACTCATTGCCGCGTAACGAAGACGATTTAAAGTTAAATTAAGATGCGCGCAGTCCGATCCGGAATGCTTCCGGAAATGCACGTGCTCGGATTTTATATTATTTTAAATACTTTGTACTTTTTTTATTTGATACTAGTGTTTGATTAAAATAATTTGAAGATCATCAACGCCTTGACATTTTCATTAAAGGGTATACGGTGGCGCTTTTCCTTTTGCACGAACCCGTTCTCGCGGACGTAAAGAATATGCGAGATGTTTTTGCACGGACAGCACGGGCTCGGGGCAAAAGCTGACGCAGAATAACAGGGGAGAACGAGTCGAGTGAATAAACCTGCTTTTGAGTGACCGCGTCGTGCGGGATCCCGTTGGATCCTCACTTTCGTTTTATCGAGAGCGATCAACTGTTACGCATCGCAACTCGTTTTTATCTCGGTAACTTTCTATTATTAAATCCTGTACAGTTTCTTTACAGATATAACATCTGAATTAATACCCTGATAAACCTTGATCCTTTATGACTCACAACTATCTTATCTAAGACACTTTTCTATTTCTGTTCCACACCCAGATATTAGTTTATCAGTCCTATTCAAACAAGCCTATGAATAATATCAATCGATCCTTACGTTTTTCTTTTTTCTTTACAAGAAACCGCCAATAAATATTTCCACTATTAGATAGAATACTTTACGCTACTGATTACTGTTTTACAAAATGCTTCGCTTCTTTTATTCAAATGAAGCTCTCTCTCAATCAAGAACGTTCAGTTCTTAGTTGTCGCTTGTTGTGAACACATTTTCACCTTTCAACACTTAAATAAAACTTGTCAAAGAACAGTTGTTGATATCCTTACATCCAAATATTACGTAGCATCTCGCTCGTAACGTCACCCGCACGGCACGCGGTCGTATTATTTATGTACGCCTCGTACAGTAAAAAAGGACTAAATTCATTAATGATCGTGTTCCTGCCTATTCGTCGTGTAAGATTCTCAAAGTGGACTTCTGAATCATCATAAACATTGCGGTCTTATCGCCGCACACGTTCCTCGTTATTGTAACGAAAAAATACATCGCCTTATTTAAGCGTTATTGATATCTGCTGCGACTTATTTACATTACACAGCAGATAAAAACAGATAAAATTAATCGAATGTGTCGACGAGATTAATAAATAAGTTCGAGATGCCTCTGATGCCTGCATTAATACTTTTCTCTTTGCAAATGATGCCAGTTTATTTTCTGAATATAAAAAGTTTGCATTTCGGTTAAAGTCGAAAGTTTTTTCACGCCTCCACTCGAATAACGAGCTAAAGGATTATCGTACAAGAAAACGAGAAATGACAAACCAATATACTGTTAGGATAAAGTCGCCTACTATGGGATAGGTTCCTAATATGAGGTAGCGAGGTTTCTGCTACATTAATAAACGCATGTGGTTGGTACCATCATAAACTTATTACTTTTGGGGTAAAATCTATTTAGTAGAAAATTCATTTTTAGATCATGCGTGCAGTCGTTGAAAAAAAAGTTTTTTGAAATTGAATGTTGTCAAGATTTATTGAGATGAGTCTTTAAACCTTGTTTATTATAAAATAAACAAATATTTGATGATAAATTCTGCATGCAGTGATGGAGTAAAGTTGTATTAATAGAAAAATACGGGATGTGATGATTTGCTTAATTATAAATATTAGATTTGGTGATTGTGAAACCGCAAAGTGGAACTCGTAATATGAGACACTCAAAAATCCCCATTTATTATTACATATTCTCACTTCGAGAACTTTCCAAAATGCAATAATAAAGTTTTTCATTGAAGATTTTCGAATTATGAGGATTGTTATGGCCTTTAGCATTAGTACTGAGACTTTAAAATATCTCGAAAAGAATAAATTTTGGAGAAAAATATTACGTACAAAAGTTTTTGAGTATCGAAAGAGCTATTTGATTGGTCAACTAGATTTCGAGTCTGGAGCCTAATTTGAACCTAAAGTCCAAGTCGATAAGATCCATTTCATATAAAAAAACCTTTGTATCTCACATTACAATGACCCTTTTTTTAAATTAGTAAAATTGGCAATTTTGATAAAAAATTTCATATACAACAAAGTATAACTATTATCGATTGCTAAATTTTGGTGATAAAACTTAAATATATTTACTATAATTTGGATATAAAAATAGGAGTTAATGGTATAAATTAAATAAATTATATGCCTTTATAAAAAGGTATCTCATAATATAAGCAACTTTACCCTATACATATAATTTAAAAATATATTATTTATATATTCTTGAAAAACGTAAATAATATAACTCTCAAAATTCAAAAATATCACAATTGAAAAAAAGGGTCATTGGAAGTAACAGCGCAGTTATAAAGTCGCAGAATCCAAGTGCAATAATAATATTAATTTATTACAGAAATACTTTGGTGTATTTCATGTGCACAACAAATTTTTTAATCGCGTTAATTGGCTAACGAACAGAAAAGTTCTCGAGTCTCTAGAAATCCTCTATCTTGCAGCCAATCAACACGCTTGAAAAATTTGTACGACAAACAAAATAGTATCTAGAATGTTTCCACAATAAATTAATATTATTTTTGCACTTGCAATTTGCGCTTTTACAATCGTGCCGTTACTCTCTTCTTTCATTTGTGGTATTTTATGTATTCTCATTCGTGAAATATTCAAATAAAATCGAAACAGATATTAAACACATGCGACGATTATTGGCCGTGTTAACAATCAGCGGTTTAATCGAATTCGTCGGAAATTTTTGGACCGCAGCATTTAAATCGGCCGCTCGTCCGATCATCAGCGACTGCTGGAATTGATCCCGCTAACGAGTCGGCTCCTTCGCTCCTTGACGTCATTAAGGTCGAACGATTCAATTAAGCGCGATGCTGATCGATAATTTCACCACATTTACACTTCTTTTATTTCGAACATACTCGGCTAGGTGGAATTTTCCTCTTTAAAAATTGAGTTCTCGATAAACGCCGGCAGTTTTCTGATCGATTACCATTAGCGATTATGGTTTACGCGATAATACGGCGCCAATCACAACAAAATAATTTCATTCAAGATTCCCATCAGTTAGATAACTCGTTTAGATAACGAATTCTCTCGAGGAAAATTGATAAAAGCCGCAACCCATCGCGGGATCCTAATCAGCCTCGCTGTTACCCGATAATGAGAACCGCTGCTCGAATCCCTACGACGACCTGCTGCATGTAGTTTACATTTTAATGCGCGATAATGACCGGCATCGTCGTCCGGCATGCGCCGTCGTTGATTCATGACGGAATAATTATGCTCGTCTGAGTTTCGCGCTTCTCGCTCGAAGAAAATTCTCGCATGAGAAATTTGCGCTAATCTTCTCTACTGATACATACACAGAGAAAAAATGTTTCGGTTATATTAACAAGAAGTACACACAAAATGCATTCTGCTGTCATGAATCAGAACTGATTATCTTGTGTGATTAAATCTCTGATTTTTAACATACACACAATAAGTACATGATTTGTACCTTTTTAGTTGAATCTATTATACCAGATTTTTCCAACGTATGCAACCACTATGCAAATAAACATATCATACACTTTTTTGAAATGTTACTCAATAACATATAATATTATAGAAACATTTTTGAAATGTTGCATAGACAATTAATGTCCGTATTTAGATACTTGGTTATGAAACATAATGGAAATGTTACTTGATATCATATCATAAATGATATAGTTTTTGAAACATTTATAATATAGGGGAAACCGGGGCTATTCGGAATACGGGGCTATTCGAAAGAATGGAAATATCTTTGTATGGGTACATGTTAGAAATTTACTTTAAATAATGTAAAAGCGTCCTAATGTAACGACGCTGCTAATAAAGTTTCGTTAGCGACGGCGTCATATTGAAGTCGTGGCAGTGAAAAATGTGTTTTGTGACAGTCGAAGTAATTTCTGACAGTAAGCATTTCTTCGAAATTTAACTAAGATAAATAAGATTCATTTTGAAATCTTTGAATGTATCGTGTTCAGTTGAATGTTTGAAACATTTCGTATTTACTTTTTGTTCTATGATGTCTATTTTTGTAAACCATACGCAATAATGCGCAGTTAACGCCAGGGCTATTCGAAACACCGAATGTCGAATCGTCGTTTGGACGATTTTTTTCTTTTATATTCGCGTTCTATTTACCAAAATACACAATTTAATACTCAACAGGTGTAATTACACGAAATACGAATAGTCCTCGACTTGTTCCGAAAACGCAATAAAATTCTCTATTGTGTGTTTATTTTTTTATTGTATGCAACTTTTCTTAATAATACTATATATCCTTTTCTGAATAAAACAAAGTCTTATCGTAACAACAGCTTTTTTACATTTTTTCATCTTAAAACACAAATGTCAGAATATTCCCGGACTGGGAATTACCCCGAGCTCGAGGCTATTCGAAACACTTGGCACTGGTCGACATTTTTATATGTAGTTCAAATCAAGTACATTTTCGTGTTTTATCTATAACGGCATTGTGAAGGGGAAGATTCAATCTTTCAAACCATCCAACTTTTTTTTTTAGTGAATACAGGACTCAGGAGACGCAAAAGAAAAAAATCTTTCATATAGCCCACGTCTCCCCTATATCATTGAGAGAACACATTTGAAATATATATGATATAAGATGTTAACGTTTCAATTGCAACATTAACGAATTATGTCATAAATGTATATACTATATAAAACCTTTCATTTGAAATCAGAATGAAACAAGTCGAAATATTACATTCATGTTTTATGTTTAGTGGGCAGATTCTTTTTTCCATGTAAATGCGAGAATAAAATTAATTTATCGAAACATAATTCAATAAAACAATCAAGACTCGTCAAATTGTCAAAAACAACAGTAAAATACACGGCAAATACGAGTCAAGCATTAAAGTATTATGTAATATATTACCTTTGTAGTTATTATTTACCGCGCACCGTCGTCCGCGCTTGACTCGTATTTACCGCGTTTTTTTTGATAATTCATAATTTTTACTAATAATTCCTTCGTTATTATTTCTATTTCGATTTATGGTCGACCTGCGCTTGATTATTCACTCTCGGCTTATTACTGAAATCGTCGGAAACTTGTCTGTTTAACGACGAGGAAGAAATGAATCTTTTATGCATCCCTGCGGATGCATCCGGTTCGTCCAGATTCTACGGAGAGAACCCCTCGTGCACGCGGGGCACGCGGAACCCCTCTCTCATGCACGCTGCTCGGAAATATAAAAAAAAAAATAAGAAGGGAAGAGTGCTTCGAAAAGGATACCGCCAACGAGCAGCGCGTTATGGTGAATCCTTTCCCGTTCTCGCGACAAAAAGTGATATTTATGCGGCGGATATTTGTCTCGTTGACAGACGCTTCTCTCACCGGTGAATTTACTACGGACCTGCAGTCCTTAAATTTCGATCCACGCGGATGATAAACGAGAATTTCCCCGAGAAAATCTTAGCCCCAAGTCGGAATACATCATTTGCATGGAGTCATAAATTATGGAGGAGCTGCATTGTAGAATAATTACAATAGTTGCGTTACACTTGCTCATCATGTGCATAATATACTTTCCTTTCAATATTTCATAAAATATAAATACAGACAAAAATATCAAAATCCGTATAAAAAAAAACTAACATATTCTTTTAAACAATCATTTTATATAAGTAAGAACATATAATTCTTAAAGAATGTATTAATCTTAAATTTCAGCAAAATATTTTTTATTTTTTTATTTCAATATAATAATAATAATCTAAAGAGTACAAAATAGATTGTTTTGATAGCAATAGTAGTGAAAAATTATAATTCTTGCTTCGATTATTTTTTCCTATTCGATAATTTTTTGTTTTTTCTATATAAGAATTCAGAATATTTCTCAAAATAACTATGAAAATTATTATTGAATAATAAAAATATGTTGAAAAAATTATAAAATTTATTTAAATGTACAGGTAAGCAACTTATATATGTTTAATATATAATTTCATTTTAATATTTCATTTCATATCTACACTTCAAAAATAAAGACATTCTTAAAACAATAATGTTTTTCCTTTCCGTGAATTTTTCATTTAACCAGTAAAAATATGGTTTTTATCTTTATCTTCTTCGATTAGCATAAACTGAAATTTTTGACTCATATGAGTCATTTAAATACTAAATCTTGATATTACATATTTATAATAATTGATAATTTAGTTTCAATGAGAATTTTTCATGTAGTGACGCCAATCGCAATTAAGAAGCCTTACAGAAGCTGACAGAATGATTTAGCACAAAAAAAAAATGAGCAACCTGGAGACTCGACTCGGTAATTTAATCGTCACAAAAAAAGTAGTAAATCAATCGCAAATTAAATCGACGTTTAAGTCAAGCTTAAGCATACTTGTCTTCATTTATCGATGATAATTAAAAAGAGAAAAAAAATTTGCATTGGAGTCAACGCGCGAACAGCGTTGCTAACTATACCCTCCTCTTGATGAAAAATATTATCTTGAACCGGGTCGCGTAATTACAACCTCGACTTATTGACTATACGCTCTTTAAAGCTGTAACAAATTACACGTGTATCGTAAAAAACGCACGAAGTATGCGCAATTGTGACTTTGGCACTTGACTTTCCGATGTTTCAATTCCAATTTCCATTCACTCGTCACTAATTTAATCGTTACGTAAAACGACTTCTCGTTACATAAAAAAACATAAAGCAAAATAGATTATATTAATGAGAATTTTCCAGAGTAAAGCGTATCAAACAGCGAATTCTAAATCCATCAAAACAAATCTATTTACACAGAAAAAAAGAACACTCTTGTTCTGAGAATATCTTCGTTTTCGAAATATAAATATTGAAATATTAAAATTACATAGCATTTAAATAAACATAATTTGTTTACCTGAAGCTTTATAAACATTTATTAGGAAAAATATATAACATTATTCAATAATAATTTTCATGAATTGACAGAAAACAAATATCAGATGGGAAATAATAAATCTTCAAACCAAAAATTAAATTTTTTTAATAATATCTTACTTATATAAAAACAATTATACTTATTACTAGAGATATGTGAATCAAGCATTTGTGAAAAAAGTCGAATTGAATTAAATCATCGATAATATGCTCAAAATTGAACAGAATCGAGTTCGAATTAAATGTTACATCACATGTTAATATTGATGTAATAAAGTATTTTCTATGATATTGTAAATCCTTTCAATAGAAAAGAAAATTATTCGCAAAAATTTTAGAAAATAATTATGAAAACACAATGTGCTAAACAAAAATTTATAATAGATACATTAGACAAGAAATTTAAGGATATTATATTGATTAATAAATATTGAATATATATCATATAAATTATGTTATTATCAAAATAATCTTTTAATGCACTTCATTAAAAAGCAATAATAAACAATTTCAAGTTCTATTCTACATGATACAAAATCATAATACAAATTTATGAAATATCAAAATAAATTTGCGAAGACGATTGTCTATTCTATGTATACAAATTTTTGAATAGTTTATAATTTAGAAACGGTAGAAAAATTTTGGAAATCATCAAACAATCAGACACAAGAATTAATACGCACTGATACAAAATTGATACGAGAGATAATAAATGAAACAATCAAAATAGGCGTTTCGCAATCGAATCATTGATGATTCAAAATTCTCGAATTATTGGAATTTGAAACTTTCATAAACGATTTGAATTCATTGTAATTCGATTCGACTTTGAACTATTCATAAATCTTTACACATTCATTACTTATCAAAATTTGATTCTGTTGTGTTTCTTAGACGATTATTATAAATATTGCATTTACCGTAATCGCACTGCTTATCCTACCGTGTAGGTCTCAAACACAGAATCTTTTCTCATTATATAGAGAAATAGAGCCTTTATTGTAGAGTGCATTGACAAAACGAGAAATAAACTTTATAAACGATTAGACTTGACAACGAACAGAAAATCCCCAAGACACGAAAGGCGCGAAGCGAGGACAGAAGTTACGCGCATTAGAGAGGCGCTTACACACGTTAAGATTTGTTGGTAACAGAGCCATGTCTATGTCTACGAGATAACAGAAATTAAAGTAACTAAACAAATAATTGAATAACTGGGATGACAACTAAATACTATTGCAACAATAATATTGAAATAAAAATTAAAAAAAAATATTATGAAATTTAGGATGATCAAACTCTCGAAAGCTTTTACATTTTTGCTTATATATAAAACTTATATATAAAAATATATAATATTACTAAATTAAGGCTGTTTACTCTCTCAAATTATTTTGTCAAAGAATTCCCTTAGAATTACCAAATTTTTATTAAAAATTCCAGGTAAAATTAGAAAATTTTTAAAATGCAGCTATATATAAAAGAAATTCATTTTATTATATACCTTTAACATTCTTTAATCATACAATCATAAAAATTACTTGAGTTTGGAATATTAAAATTGAGAACAAGAAATAATACAAGAAACTCAGTGACATATAACGATCTGTCTGCATGGATTTAGCCTGCTGGAAATAAAGAAAGGCGATTATGATTATTTAGAACAATAAATTATTTTTTGTCTTTATTGTCATTAACTAGTTTTAATGAAAACTCGTTAATCACACAGAAGTGTATATGGATGTCATATTTATTACTAATCGATTGTGGATATTTTGCAATATAAAGAAGAAATAATAAAAAAAATTTTGTCAGAAATAAATAGGTAGAATATAATTTCAAAAGTAAAATTCCAAAAATTTTTCTGAGTACCAAAAAAAGTCAGTCCATAATATATTCAAAGATAAAAAATTAATTTCCTAAAAATTCAACATTTTCTCGATTTTTCTCGGTAGTAACCATGATTAAATAAATTAGTATTAATTTAATATTAAATTTTATTTTTGTTTAATAAGATATTTGATAAGTCAATATCAATGCTTCATCGAGTTATAATCTTTTCACAACTTTCAGAGGGAGATACGGTAAACATGCCCTAAACACATTAACTCATAAAACATGTACTAATAAAGAATATCTAAATAAGGTCGTTAAAGTGATTTGACAATTTAGTAGGCACGCGCCAATAAATTCGAGCCCTCCTCGAATTGCATTTTCCTGCGCATCCCCTCGTCGATTTTATAATTAAATCACTAAGCTCATCGTGTACACACGACGTAGGAAATGTTAACGTAATTACAGGAGGTACATTGTTGGAAGTACGCCCCGTCTCACGTTCACCTTACTTTACACGCGCGTTACATTTATTCGAGCACGCAAGCATCGTTATGTGCGCAATCGGTTTATTTATGCTTCGATAACTATATAACTACTGTTTTGAGCTTTTGTAATTTCCACCAGACCTGTGTTGGCTTGACATAAAGTTCAGTATTGTGCAAGTGAGTAATTTTATATAAAATAAATATATTGCTAGAAACGCAGTATTTTAAGACTTTAGCTACTTCAGCATATTTACAGACATTATTAGATAACAGATCAGTTATTCAAAAAATCTTCTATCTCTTACAACAGATAAGTGATTTGAAAATAAGCCTTTACAATCGCATGCATCGGTCGTTGACCGGCTTAAACCCTTCTATCCCATCGACCGTCACGATTTTGATCGCGGTGAGGTGTGAAGAAGACAGTAAAAATATCTTGGCACAGGAAGCCGCGCGGCTGAGAACAAGACATTCGACTAAAAATCGAATTCTACGAGATAATAACGTGTATTAACAACGCGTGAACTAAGACGATGAAGCTCAGCCAAGAAATATACTTTAACGTCAGTATTATATGTACATGTAAGTAGCCGAGGGCCAAGAACCCATTGGCTCTTCTTTTCTCGCGACACGATGTTTCGGGAGAAACATAATATTTGAGTAAACTGAGGAATATTCGTCGGTAGCACGAATTTGAAAGCCGAAACGCACAACGGAAAATTTGAATGGATATTCTTGGTATATTATGTATTACAATTTTTTTTAAATGCGGAAAAATTAAATTAAGAGATACGGTAATGTCTTGCACCAAGTGAATGTAGGCTGGCGATTTACGAACATCTAAGATTATTGGACCTCAATAGTTCCTAAACCGATCAAGTTCAGAGTAGGCTTAATCGACAGTTTAAATTGGATTAAATTATACAATAAAAGTATTATTTTCTCACTACATATTCTACGAACAGAGATATTGCAACGCAAAGTCCAAATCTCGAAAAAATTAATATCTTCTTCAAAAAGATAAAAAAGCGTATCAAGTATAGGCGATTTACGATGTTAACTTGTAAACAGAATATTAATTTTTCCAATAGGATCAACATCAAGTTATAATATCAAAATAGAAATGTAATATTTTTTACAAGGATATATAAGATAACACTAATGATATACTTTCAAAATGCTTTCCTGAGCTTGCAATTGCTAAGAGAAATTAATTTATAACTGAACTATTTTATTTGAACAAGTGTTTTCTTACGTTGAAAAGAAATCATTTCTTTTAACTTTTTATTAAATTTTTACTTTTGTATTTAAATTTTTAATGAAAATTTAGTTAGAAGTGAAAAATGTAAATCTTTCTTGCATTATAAGTCAGAATAAATTAATATTTTTAAATTTCATTACTTGTGTTTAATAATACATAGTTTGGTGCAATATATCAAACTATAATTAATTTTGAATAAATTCGTTATACGCCAGTTTAGAAATAAATCTAGGTTGAATCATATATCTATTTATTATTATCATGAAAAGCAACAAAAAAGACGATTCCTGATGTATTCACAAATATTGAACACATAAGTGAAATAATAAATTAACTTATTTCAATTATCTTAATAATACAAAAAAAGTTTGTTTTCTTGCGTTGCCTTTATTCTTAAACATACATGAATAACTTTCTGCATACAAAATTAGCAGTTTTGAATACGATTCGTCAGTCACACTCGATAAACTGTCATTTTTGTATGCAAAAGTTATTTCAAAAATAAAAGCTCAGTAAGCTAATTCAATATAGCCAATCCAATAACTACCTAATGCTGCATTAAGAAAACAGTATTCAATATCAATTCGAAATGAAGATATTTAAAAAAAAAAACCGATACGGCTACGAGAAAATTAAAAGATTAGTTACACTCTGTGAAAAGTAAATGTTGGATTTATGTGCGATTTGTCACACTTTGCATGTGACATGAATACGACAACATACGTCACGGTGAACCTACTGGGTTATTCGAACCTTGTGAAGCATCTGTACGTGTATATATGTGCGAGTGTTTCTTAGATTAAATTATTGAAAAATTTCTCACCGCATACGTGTTTTCATAGATAAGCAACTATATGAGAAATAGATGATTTACAACCTTAAAATATATAAACTTAAATATCGGCCGTTATCAGTCGAACACCTTTGTATTAAATAAATCACTTCACAATTACATCACACAAATCACATCATTAAATAAATCAGAGTCATTTAAGAAATTTTTTCATTTTGTCAATTTCAGGTATATAAAAAAAACATTTCAGTCATATAGCAATCGTATTCCTAAATGTCAAAAGAATCTCTTAGGGTGTTTTAGAGTTCAAAACTTTGAAAAATATAACTGTTTATCAGTGATTTAGTTGGTCTACGTAATGAAAAATAAGTTGAGAAGTTTATGGAGAGTTAAATGAGCCAAGGAATAATCACGCTTTTAAAGTATAAATTTTCTATTTACGAAAAAAAATTAAAAAAAAAAAAATAAAAATAAAAAAAATCCTCTTCATTTGCAACCGAAACCTTGCCGTGACCAGGATTCGAACCTGGGTTACTACGGCCACAACGTAGGGTCCTAACCACTAGACGATCACGGCTATTCCGAGGATTCGGAAGTGATCGATTGCGCTCCGTTGATCCGTCGTAATATTGATCCGCTTGATCGCTCGAGCGCAAAGTAGCGGGCTCCAAGCTGCAGTTGTATTGCTTCAAATCACGGCATCGCGCGATAAGCGAATTTGAAGGTAGTTTAAGGCAACGTATTTGTGGTTGCATCTCGTTTCAAAAGTGTATAATGTATAAAAAATATACCTACAAAGAATAGGGGAGACCAGGGCTATTCGTTGCAGTTTTTTTCTTTTGCGTTCCCTGAGTCCTGTATTCATTAAAAAAAAAACAAGTTGGACGGTTTGAAAGGTTGAACCTTCCCCTTCACAATGCCGTTATAGATAAAACACGGAAATGTACTTGCTTTGAACTACATATAAAAATGTCGACCAGTGCCAAGTATATATATATATATATATGTGTGTATATATATATATATATGCCATAAGCCCGGGGTAATTCGTAATCAGTCCGGGAATATTCTGAAATTTATGTTTTAGGATGATAAAATGTAAAAAAGCTGTTGTTAAGACTCTGTTTTATTCAGAAAACGATATATAGTATTATTAAGAAAAGTTGCACACAATAAAAAAAAATAAACACACAATAGAGAATTTTATTGCTTCAGCGTTTCCGTCAGGGACTATTCGTATTTTGTGTAATTACACATGTTGAGTATGTTGTGTATTTTAGTACACAAAACGCGAATATAAAAGAAAAAATTGTTCGAACGACGATTCGATGTTCGGTGTTTCGAATCGCCCTGGCGTTAACTTTGCGCATTATTGCGTATGGTCTACAAAAATAGACATCACACAGCAAAAAGTAAACACAAAATGTTTCAAATACATTTAACTGGACACGATACAGTCAAAGTTTTCAAAAAGAATCTTATTTATCTTATTTAAATTTTGAAGAAATGCTGACTGTCAGAAATTACTTCGACTGTCGCAAAACACATTTTTTACTGTCACGACTTCAATATGACGTCGTCGCCAACAAAACTTTATTAGCAACGTCGTTACATTAGGACGTGTTCATAGTATTTAAAGTAAATTTTTAACATATATCCATACAAAGATATTTCCATTTTTACAAATTATCCCACTCAACGAATAGCCCTGGTCTCCTCTACTATTTAAAACCTATTCTTAAAAAGTAATAAAAGAAAAAGTAAAAATAATTACATTTATAATTATAGCAATTTATTAATAACGAACATAATTATAGCAATTTATTAATAACGAACATAATTATAGCAATTTATTAATAACGAACGTAATAAATTGTATACATATATATGTATATATACAGGATAGGCCATTCAGGCCAGTTATTTAGGTGTAAAGTCTGGTACGATAAGCTTCGTAGGAAGAAAAACTCATATAATAATATATCATATGTGAATATATGACTTAAAAGTTATTTCTAGCGCCGGGTTTTCGCTAATAAACCTGTAACTTTTGGATTGTTCTTCCTTCCCTGATTTTCCTGGTTTGAAATCTTACTTTTTGAGCGAGAACGCATATCACTTTCACAGATATGAGTCATTATATGAACATTGTTGTGATTCTAACATTCTTTGTGCTTACTTCTGTGTGGAAATTTTTGTAGATAACTAAGTTTCTAATCATAAAATGTTGAATCGGCCATCTTCCTTTTATTGCTAAAGCTCTTGATTAAAATTTTGACTTACATATGTCAAAAGTGAAAAGCGTATATGTGAAGTATAAATGAAATTTTGTGAAATACACTACTCAAAAAAAAAAAAATAGGGAACACTTTCCAGACACCAAAAATTAGGATATTTTCAAATGGCTGTAGCTAGGCGAAAAATCATCGCAGATAAAGAATTAAAAAAACATTTTGAAGCTTGAAGTTTCTACTTTAATGCTGTATCAACAGATTTTTAAAGTTCTTTTAACTTCCTTGTTTTATGCAGTAAAAAAAGCACACCTTGTTTTGTTCCTTTCAAAATTTCGTATTTTTGACACTTTGCAGCTCGACAAAAGAATTTTTTTCGAACAATTCAAGCAAAGCTTCATAAACTACATTTTGCCTACAGAATGCTATTTTTAAAATTTCTCTATGATTTTTTTTGACCGAGTTACGCAACTTTGAAGCTAAATCTGCATTTTTTACAAATGATATCCGTACTCCGTGAAAAATCATCGTAGACAAAAAATTAAAAAAGCATTTTAAAGCTCGAAGCTTCATCTTTAACATGCTATCAATGGTTTTCAAAAATTTACTCAATTTCTCAGTGCTATGCCCCCAAAAAATACACTGTTTTTTCCTTAAAATCACGTATTTTTGACAGCCTGTAGCTCAATAAAAAAATTTTTTCTCGACAAATGCAATGCAAGTGCCATAAAGTATGACATTTTCTCTATAAAATGCTTTTTTTAAAATTTTTCTACGATTTTTTTTGACCGAGTTGCAAGACTTCAAAGAAACACATTTTTTACAGTACATTTTTCGGAAAAATGTTGTAGTTTATGAAGCTTTGCTTGAATTGTTCGAAAAAAATTCTTTTGTCGAGCTGCAAAGTGTCAAATATTAAAATTTTAAGGAACAAAACAAGGTGTGCTTTTTTACTGCATAAAACAAGGAAGTTAAAAGAACTTTAAAAATCTGTCGATACAGCATTAAAGTTGAAACTTCAAGCTTCAAAATGCTTTTTTAATTCTTTATCTGCGATGATTTTTCGCCGAGCTACAGCCATTTGAAAATAGCCTAATTTTTGATGTCTGGAAAGTATTCCCTATTTTTTTTTAGTAGTGTATAATATTCAATAAATCGAAGCAATTTTAGCATACATAATGATTTGTTTAGAACATAGGTAAATGGATTTCTTATTTATCCTCCTGGAGCGATAGCTGGCAGTTTCAAGTTAAGTTTAACCCATACTGATATTATACGAGAAGTAAAGCAATTAATATATTATTAAATATTATTAAATATTGATTATTGATGTATGAATTACCTTCGATATTGATGAATTTAGGCTCAATCAACATGTTTTGCACGAAACGAACGAATCCGGCAAAAAAGTGTCGCTCTATCCCGCGAAACGAGATATGATTGTTGACGACTATTCAAGTTAGGAAACCTGTCATATCGGCAACCATGATGCATCACATATATCGCATGAACGCGCCTCTTGATAATAGTGTCCCTTGAAGACAGAGTCTGGACGATGTTGTAAAAGATTTCATTGGCTTTGAAGGAA